>CAEFZY010010290.1:0-168851 GCA_903066815.1 Brachyrhaphis roseni
CGAACATTTTACTTTTGTTAAATTTTAACTCACGATAACAACTAATGGAGCCCTGAGCTCGTTTCTCTGCAACGAGATGGTCCCATCTAAATAAAAGATTATCCAGACTCAAATAATACATAAAACGGAAATATTTAATTATTTCTTGCGCGGCCCGGGGATTGGGGATCACTGGACCAGGTCATCAAATCAGTCTGTCAACTACGTTGCCTGTAGGGATTTTTAATGTCCAGCAGGTGTCAGTATTCAGTGACACAGTATCGACACAGTATCAATACAGTTTTGCCATGAGTCCACACGATACATGAGGCCTCATTTACCCATCACTAGCCTTACCTCGTGTTTCCTTGAATTCCTTTATTATTTGTTCTCTTTACCTTATGTTGTTGATGAGCATTGTAGCGAGCCATTCCCCTGCTTTGCTTAACATTGTGACACTTCCAGAAGTCTTTGTTATGATGAAGCCAAAACTCCTGTTTCCCTTCAGTTCGTCTGTGAAGTGTTAATGCTTGCATTTGATTGACGTCTCCATGAGGACTCTGGGGGATTGTGTTCAGTGGAGCGTGTGCGCTTTGCAGCATTTAAGTACATCCACGCTGCAGATGTGCATCCTTGCAATGCAAAATTCTAATTATTGAACAAACTCACAATTTATGGATGTTTTATTTTAATCAGTTTTGTCCACTTAATTTAAAGTTTTCTTTTAATTATTGGAAATGTAATAGTTAATGTTGAAATCCACACATGGAAAAGCAGTTTTTTACCTTCAGCATCACAACTATTTGAATCTAGATTTATGAGTTGGTTTGATTCAGTACTGGTGTTTGGACTTAATGTTTACGGATGGATGTACAGTCCACATTTATAGGTGATGTTTAAAAAGGCTTGAATAAATAATTTTTTTATTGCAGCTGCATAATTCTGCACTGAACATTTCTGAAAATACCACTTTAACAAACTATTGCTTGTAATAACATTTCTTAGTAGTACTTGGGCAACATAGAACTATTTTTTCTAGAGATTGTACTTTCTTAAGCAGTGCTGTCTTGTGCCAAGAGCCTATAAACAATTGAACCGCTTATTTGCAGTTCAAAAAGTGGTGGATTTTTCTGTAAAAACAATTGTGGAAAATCTGCCAATTTGCTGATTATTTTGCAGAGCATTTCTAAGGTAAAGAAAATTAAGTTAGGAAATATGAGACAAATCTACCTGACATGCCTCTGGTTTGAGTAAGGTACACAAAGCTTACAATGTATTTTAAGGTACATTGTAAGAATAGGAAGTTATATACATTTTTAGAGGAGTTTTTAAGAAATCATAGATTTGAGCTATGTATTCGTGACCATTTCTGAGTTGATTTTGCCATTTATTTTGGCTCTTCATCTTGAAAGAACAACTAGAAACACATCTTTAGTTTACTTTAAGTCAAATTTTTGTTCAAAATGCTGTGTTTCACAGATTTCATGATGCTGTGCACTTTGTTTTCCTGTGCATTTGGAAGAGAAATAGGCTCAGAGCATCACCTTCACTTTGGAGCATTTGTTGCCAGAAGGCTCTTTCTCATCTAATCAAATGACACATATTAGACAAATTCAGCAAACTCTTCATGTGTTTTTGACAGCATGTAGGTTTCATTTCTTTTAAACTTCCTTAATGGCCAAACTTGGGTGTTTGACTCAATTGCAGCTTTTAACTTTTTACTATTTTTCTGAATTTGGTGAAAGTTATGAAGATCAACACTCTTCTGCTTTAGTTTAATAAAATGTTTTCTTGTCTTTCTTATTTTGAAGAATAGTTGAGAAACATTATGCCATGTAGGAATCAGGAGGTCATGCATTTCTAATAAAAAAGTTTGAAGACACTTTCATCAACTTAAAAAAGTCAGATAAGAATAAAATTAGTTTTTAAGGAATCGTTCAGGCATTTTTAAAATTATGTTTTTCCTTCTGAATAAATGGACTCAAATTAAAGGTTATATTTCTACAGAAATTTCAGCATAAGATATGCTGCTTTATTTAAAGATTAATTTACATTTAGGTTATTTACGGTGCTAACAAACTAAGAGTTTTGTGCACGACAAAGATGGAAAAACCATTGTTAAAACCCGTTAAATTAACTCATGTTACATCCTTAAACCTGAAAATTAACAAGTATATAAAGCTAATCTCCCAAATGATTTTTCTTACACTGCAAACATTATTTCATGTTATGCGTCACCTATAAATATGTTTCCTCTCACCACCGTTCAAACTGTACCGTCATTGTTTAACCAGTTAAAATTAAACTTTGCTTAGAGCTCCACCCAGCTCTCACCACACGTGCGTCAGCTGGAAGCTTAATGTGGAAAGTGTTTGCTGAGGATTTCTACAAATATCGCTAGAAGATGCCTCTGTTTGCTTCTTTTTTACCAACTCAGAAAAGGTGGCCTGTTCCCCAGCATGATGTCTCTTTAGTTTAATAATTTAAAAGCATATAAGCCTCCCCATGACATGCCTGAGGTAACAGCATTGATGACTCATCAGTCACCTTTATTGCCATGAATGTGATTTCTATTTTAAAGTGCGGTGAAAACTTTGAAGTGGAGAGCCAGAAAACAGCCTTACCTGTCGGCGAGTCGAACACAAACCAGAGCTTTCTGCTGCAGCTTGGGAGAAAGTATTTACTGAAAAATATAATTTAACATCTACATTAAGAAAGTTACACTGAGGTTAACAGAACATATTTATTTTTGACTTTATTTGGACCCTAATCTATGATTTACTGAAAGGAAATATTCTTTCTGTGTTAATCTTGTCCCTGTACCTCAATATCACATTATAAAAGCTTGTTTGTGTTTTTAAATATTAAAAAGAAAAGCAACTTTGCAGTTTAAGCAATATAGTTTCTTAGGTATTTACAATTGCTTCCATAATGTATAGTTTTGCAATTGTTTACTGAGAATGTAATTTTGAATTTAATGAGTTTTTAGTTTTAAATATGTTTTATTTATTTTCAGTTTGCATACTGACTATTTGGCATTGTAGTTAATATTTTTGTTCAAATTTTAAACAATGACATTGTCATATCACCCACTTCTGATGTTATACTTTTTAACTACATTTTGAGAATTTTAGCAACCTTTACATTTATTTTGTAAGATTTAGTCCATTTGGACTTTAAATATTTTACACACAATTTGCTCTTTATGCTTTAGTTGCATTTTCTTTTATTTTCATAAAATAACCCTCAGAAAATCCAGATTTTACAGCAAACACAGAGACCAACGTTTCAACTAAAGATTTCACTAACAGTGGAGGAAAATATTTCAGGACAGATTTGTCTGTTTTGGACGTAAGACAGAAATTATGTACATTTTTAAAAACTTCTCCTTGTTGTTTGCACTTGTAGGTGTTTTTTTAATGTGCAGTACTGACAGTTTTTAGAGATGTTCTTCTCCACTGTGTTCATGTGCTTGCACAGGAAGAACAAGTACGTTAAAGTAATTAGACATGATGGTTTAGCAACTGTATTAAATATAACCTTAAATGTACTGGACGTATTCTGTAAAATGAGTTCTGCTGTAAAAGAAAATCTATTTTCTAAACGAGAAAGTGGTTGTCATGAAAGCGGTGATAATGACTTAATGCTGGTGTTGCTGATAGTTGTTGGCACCTCTGTCAGCGAGCGAGTGAAAAATCAACGCTGCTTTCTTATTTCAATCTCGTTTTCACCTCTTAACGTGCTTCGTGTCCCCTCAGATCATCACCTCTGACAGCTCAGACATTTTTTTGTTTGTATTTCTTCTCCCCGGGACACAAACCGCATTACGTTTTGCAGGATAAGACAGAAAGTCGGATGCTGGAGGACAGGCTGGCACGTTTCCCTGGGTGTGAACAGGTGAGGGGGGATTCCCTCTCAGTGAGGTCAGGACACCTGCGCTGCGTTAGATGTTAACTCCCAGGTGTTCACACCTCACGTTTTTATTTATTTCAGATTTCACAGGTGCTTCAGATACACTCAGCAGTTCGGAGGAGCCCAGGTACAGTCGCTCTGAGAGGAAGAGGCACAACAGAAAATTCAGTTCTTGTACGGTGAGCTCTTACACAAACTTCAAATATATTTACAATAATAACCAATCAATGATTCATACCATGTGATATTTACAGTTATTACAAACAGCAGGTGTTCCCAGCTGAGTGGGGCGTTTAAAAACAATTCACATTGTCTCGTGTTTTGATTCCGGAGAAGAAGACAAAATAAAAACCCCTCCCTCCGAGGGCGAAAGAGTCTGGTCAAGTTAATGCCAAGAAATCTGTGTAACAATACAAACACTTTTAATCGTGTAATTAACAATCAATAACCACTTCTAGTTAGAACATCTCTGCAGAGACGAACCGAGAAACACTTACAAAAACAGTCGGTTTGTAACAAAATAACCGGTGTTCTCGTTGAAATGAAGGCTTTTTTTTTTTTTTAAAAAAAGGAAACACTTTTTGTACAGGATCTTTACACAGCCGGAGCTTTCCCAATCGGATCGGTGACCATAGGAAGACGCGTCGCAGACATCGGACCTCACACAGATTGCATATGTTTTTTTCTTTTTAACTCTCTCTCTAAGCTTGCTTACAGGTTAGTCGTTCCACCCAAGCTTATTTGCATGATAGTAAAAATTGCATACAACAATAATAGTGAAGCTTGTAGCATGATTAGCTTGACGGACAGCACTTTATAGGCAACCTTTAAAGCACGCTTCTCCGTTTAAGACGTTAAGACACTTTTTGTTTTCACTGCCCGTTGAAGTTACACTTATAAATAGGAATAAAAAGACTGGTGGAGATTATTATTTAAAAAAAAATAAAGAAAAGAGGGGGGGAAAGTGACAAAGTTTCAAAATGAAAAACTGTAATAATTACATCAGAAACACTGCATGAACCGCAAATAAATAACGTCAGACAACAGAACATTTTCATCCATTCACATTTCTAACCGTGTGGCATTTCACAAATTACAGTGACGAAGGTTTTGCAAAATAATCTAACATCGGCAGTGCCGTATAGTACAAGGCATTTGTTGGCATAGTTTCTTTAAGACTGTACTTTTTTTTTAAATTTTTACAGTTACAATATAATGTCTATATATATTTATATTTATAATTCTTCCCTAACAGATAATAAGTACAGATTGAGCTCTTCTCAGAGATGCACCTGGGCTCTGGGTGATTGCAGTGATCCAGAATCACATTACGCTCTTTTGTAAAAGAATAACTTATCTGCCAGCAGGTTCCAGACTTGATACCTCATGATTAAGGCCTTGACAACCACTTGGTCCTTGATTTCATTTGCTTAAAAAAAACTACATACATAAACACCTATTGAACTTCTGGGAAACTTTTTTTGTTTGTTTCTTTCTTTTTTTGTTTCCTTTCGGAATATAATCAGTAGTTCAAAAAGAGAAGTCAGTGTAAAACGACGTACATCGAGTGCAGCCAGCAAATATCCACGCCAACATAATTACAATAACTTTTTTTTCTTTTTGTGCAGGTTATTAAAATGATGCTTCAGTCTTTACAGTGATTATTACAAGTTTTACAAAATCCAAAAAGTAGTTCTGGGTTTTTTTCGGAGTCTGAAATGGGCTTTTCCAGTGTGTGTGATCACATATTTCCACGTAAACACGCCTCGCCGGTCCGGACGCCGTACAGACTGAGGTCACGGCTCCGCCTCACGTTCAGCGCGCTGCCATCAGCACGGTCGTCGGTCCTACTTGACCTCGTGCTCGGACTCGGACTGCACCTCGGCGCCGCGGCCCAGGTGCTCCTCCATCTTGATGGAGAAGATGGTGGCGGTGGTCTGCGTGCTCTCGTCCAGCTCCTTCAGCAGCTCCCCGCTCTCCCTGAAGTCCGTCAGCTCCTCCTCGAAGGCGGGGCTGCTGCGGCTGCTGCTGCTGCTGCTGGTGTTCGCCGCCGTACTGCCGCAGTTGTTGTTGTTAGCGGCGGCGGTGTTGTTGTCCTTCGGCGCCTTGGCCGGGTGATTGACGTAAAAGCGTTGGTTCTGGAAGAACTTGATGATGGTGAGCTTGGGCAGGTCCAGCTGGGCGGAGAGCGTGTGGATGGCCTCTTCGTCGGGGTAAAGGCCCACGTCCTGGATGAAGCTCTGCAGGATGCCCAGAGCCTCCAGGGAGATCTTCCCCCCGCCGCCGCGGGACTTGATGCAGCGGCCGCCATCGTCCTCCGTTTCGGCCGGGGATGCAGTGGACGGCTGGCGAGGCGGCAGTCGGGGGCCGGCGTTGCTCTGCTGCTGCTGCTGCAAGGGCTGCTGGGAGAGAAGAGGCTGGGAGGGATGGAGGGACAGCGAGGGCTGGTGCTGCTGCTGAGAGTGAGGCAGCTGAGCCTGGAGAGAGAAAAACCAGAGGAGAGCAGGAACTAGTTACAGTTACTTGAAAAAAAAAAAAACTTTTAGGAGTATTTTTACTCCTTACTTTTCCTTGAGTAATTTTATTATGAAGTATTTCTACTATAACTTGAGTAAAATTTCTGGAATGAAAACCAAACATGTTTTAACTAAAAATTCACCAAACACACACCTGCAGTTTTTGTTTCATAAGTTTTTTATGGAAAGAAACTTTTCTTTTGCCTGATTTGTTATTTTCTGTTACTTACATGAACTATTGTAATTTTTCTCACTAAAATACCAAAATTTCCACCTAACTTTATATTTTGGTCCAACTGATTAAGTAAATTTTAAATATTAAATGATTGATAATTTAACCAGTTACTCTGTACTTGAGTAGACTTTCTACCAAATACTTTTTTACTCCACTAGGCCTGTTGCAATAAATTAATTAATCCCAGGATAAATTAAAACAAACACAATCATTTCCATTTCCAGGATTTATCTTTTTCTACCAAAAACTGGATGACAAGTGTTCAGTCTGGTGTTTTGGTCTCAACTAGCCCTTTAATTGAACGACAATTTTGTTTACAGAGACTTCATAATTCATCTTATTTGTTGTTTCTGTTGTTTTATTTATTTTAGACATTTAAAATGTCTTCCAGTTCCAGGGTTTAATGTTTGTTAGAATTTAAAGTTTATTGATCTTTGAGAATTTGTTCTTGTATTATTATGCCATTATTACCATCATATTACCTGAAAATGGTGTCAAAACAACAATATTATCGTTTATCGCAATAACTTCAGCAAAATTTGTTATCCTGACAGGCCTTATGTATGCACTGGTTGGCTGTTGGCTTTATTGGAAGCTGAAAAGCAACAGCATCACCCTCAGGTACTTAAATAACTCAAGCAGCATAACAGAGAGGAAACTCAGACAACCAGTGTTTCAATTCTGTCCTCAGCAGCTTATCAGGCTCCAGTGGCAGCCAGCAATAATCATTCTTGCGCTCAATTCACGTAGCTGACTCGCCGCTGTCGATGGCTTTCACTCCGGCTTCGTTTTGGAGTCCCGTCAGTACAAACACATGACACATTACTCGTAAAATGTCTCATTGTGTGGCTGGAGAGGGAGCGAGTGGGCAACTCGTGGTCCCTGTTGACCCGGTGAAATGGCTGCTGTTGTGTTTTCATTTCTGACTCAGACGCTGTCGATAGGTGTTTCATAATCAAGTTTGCAAAACAGCACTTTGCGGGGACTCGGCTCGCCAGCTGCATAAATGCACCCAGAGATGTGATTTTACTGTACCAATGTACTGAGCTCCAGTAACTCTTGTAGAGCAAATGGGAGTTAATTTGGCCGACGTGTCGCGTTAGTGAAAGACCGGCGGAAAATATTTAAACCCTGTTTTTTTATGGACAGTAAGGAGCTGCACCATTAAGTCAGAAATAATCTAATTTTATCCATCTACAAGCATTTCTGTTTGCATGCAAAGTCTGCATAAAAACTCCCTCATTCCATATCTGCTGCTAAAAGAAATCCTATTACCTTATTTATATCCAGTAAATGAGAGCCTTTGTGAAACAACTGGCCGTGTATCTAAGGAACCAAAAAAAACAAATCAAGCAGTCAGCTGTGGCGCGGACTTTTAATAGGAGTATTATTGTGCTTCATTAAGATGTTTCTACCGTTAACTGAGCCTTTGTGTTATTTGTTATTCATACGCCAGATGTCTCGTATAAAGCAGCTCTGTTAACTAAGTTCAGCCTAATGATATCTTTGAAAACAGCTTTCTGTGAAAAGTAGGAACTTTGAAGTGTTGCCGTGGTTCTAATTTACAAGTGTTCATTATGACTCTTAAACGTTGTTTATTTATTTTCCTGGAATATTAGCTGAAAATACATTAAATGAGAAAAATTGTGTTTTTCACTTGTTTTTGACTCAGACGTTCAGGATCTCATAAGCAGATTGTTGTCAAGAGAGTCTAGTTCTGCATCTCACAAGTAGTGTTTACAAATTTATTCATGCTGCAAAAATGATTCAGATCCAAAGGCACTTTAATAACTGATTATTCCCTCCTATCAGATGACTCATTTAGCTACTAAATTGTCCAATAAACTACATAACATCTATGAAACTAAGTGTCTAGTTTAAATTGTAAGAAAATAACACAAGAAAGAAAAGTATGAAACTGCTATTTATAAATGTTTGGTTTAATAGTTATGTTAAAAAAAGTACAGCTTGATAAAAAAAAAAAAACATGTGGTCTCTACAGGGTTTTAAATTATTTCCATCTAAACCAAAGTGTTGGAAAAAAAAACAGATTTTGCATTTACACTCCTACACTCCTACTGCCTTTTGCATTTATGAGGTAGCAGCAAAAAGATGCTCATCAGACACTGAACAGTGTCAGTAGCTGCGTATTAGAAATTGGAATTATTAAAATAAATCTGCTTAATGGAAACACGGCAATTAAAAAAAACAAAAACATATGCTTTCTGTAGGATGAGGTGGCTTGTTGGCTAAAATTAGTTTAGCAAAATTCGTGTATTTTGCTAAACTAAAATCAAGTACCAAGGAATTGGACGTCTGTCTCTCTCTCTCGCGCTGTTCCTACCATTCGCTCCAAAACCATGGGGACGCAATTCCGATGCCACAAAAGCTGTCGCAGTCCAACCATCTCACAGCACAATTCAACACCATGCTGCTAGCACTTCACAACAACTCAGAGGCAGAAGTCAGAGCGCTGCCCACCACAATAATGATCCGGGTGAAACACGGTGCCTTACATAATAAAACATAAATTAAGCTTCGAGGCAGATCAATTTTTCTCGAAGGATTTTAATAATCGAGGTACTCGCATCACTCGAGGAATCATTTCAACCCTACACATGATCAGTAATTGGATGTTACTTCCAGCAGGAAAAGACAAAGAAGACGACAGGAAGTAGTAGGAGGATGATGGCGTTGCATGTTTCCTCAGATCTTATTGCGTGAACAAACTTTGCTTCAAAATTGTGTTTTTTGTTTTGACATTATCGGAATATAGGCAAAGTTTTGCTCACATTTAATGGAAACGTAGCAACTGCATGTTCCACAAATCTAGAAAATTGTAAAACAGCCGAAACACTGAGTTCCTTTAAACGTAGACTAATAATCAACCTGTTTAGAGTTGGTTTTGAACCATAATAAATGAAACACTAACCAACATTTTGATTTGTAAATGACGGCACTTGGAAAAATGTAATGTTTCAGTTGTTGATTTTTGTGTTTTTATGATGTAAAGCACTTTGAACCTCCTTGTTGCTGAATCGTGCTATATAAATAAGGTTTGAATTTGAATTACTGTGACTGCATGTATATATCAAGAGTTTTGTTGGTTGCAGGGGAATACGGATGAATTTAACTCTGGAATATTGTGTTATACCTGATAGTTCATCATCAACTCAATAACTGGTGAATACTTTTGTTGGTGCAACATAAGCCCAAATCATTAACCATCTACCACCGTGCTTGACAGTTCTGGTGGTAATACTATAACGAAACATCTCTGCTTTGGTCTGATCTGTACAAATTACATTGCTTAACAAGTTTTAATGCTTATTTTGCTTAGATTTAGTGCATTGACTTTGTTTTTAAAGGGCGAAGAGGCTTTTTGAAGGCAACCTTTCTATGTTTGTTCAATCTCTTTCAACTGTCCTGAGCTTAAACATTTAAAGGGGCTCTAATATGTACATAAAACCCTTTTATAGCATAATCAAGTCACTATGTTGCCTTTAGTTGTTAGAAAAATACTTCATATATAAAAAAAATACTTAAAAGAACTTTGACACCTTGAAATTGGGTCTCTGTCTCTTTAAGAAGCTCCTATTCTTTCTTACACTTCGCATTTATCAATCATCAAAACAATCCTCCATATTATGCTGTTAACAACCGTTTTCAGGAGCGTTGAACTGAGACTGAAAATTAGCCTATAACTCTTCCCAGATTGATGTTCAGGCTCACTAGTTGCTTCTTTAGAGTCATTGCTCATTTCTTTCCATCTTGGCGCTGTGTTGACATGCACCTGACTGCGTTGAGGTGAAAACTTCAGCTTTTACACAGGCAGTCACTCCATGTTATATCCTATTATTGTGTGGAATCTGTTGCATATTTATCAATTTAAGTTAAGCTGGGACAATTTTTTAACCTAATAAGAAAGATTAATCGTATAAGCTGACACTATAAGCGTGGTTTTCCTCAGTTTGTTTGATTGAACGTCTTGCTCACCTGAAGCTGGTCGGTGGAAACGTGGATCAGGTGTGACGGCCGCTCGTTGTGGTGCTGCTGCCCGGCGCTGCTCTCCTGTTCGTAGATGGCGTCGCGTTCGGCCTGCGAGAGGCTCAGGAACCGACGGATCATGGACAGGTTCTCCCAGAGCGTCCGGTTCTCTGGAGACGGATCCTCTTTCCAGCGCAGCAGCTCACAAAGCCAACCCTTAAAGAAATGAATGAGAGGAAAGTTCAGCAAGTTACAGACTCTCAAACACAGGAGAATCAAGCAAAGTGAAGATTTATTTTAAATAAGAAGGTTTAATTTATAGTGCAAATATATTAACACAGTTGAAGTAAGACAAACCTAACTTACAAGGAACATTTCAGCACAATATAAGAGCTTCTTTTACGTCAATAACTCCTTAATATTGATGAAAAAGTTCTAGTTCTACTGGCAGATTATTTCATTGTAACATGGGAAAAATGTTTGGTGACAAGTGAAAACTTGTGAAATGGCCGCAAACAGATGCACAATTATACAACCGTACACTTTGTACAACAAACAAAAAGGCAACAAGTGGTTTCTGGATGGCAAGTCAACAACAAAACACTTGTCTTTTCTAGCAGCCATTGCACCGCGCATACAGCGGTAAAACCAGCTGAATTATTGACTTTAACACTTTTATATCTTGCTGAAAAGTTACTTATAAGTTAGTTTTGTCTTATTTCAATTGTACCAAGATGTTTGCACTAAAAGCAGATCAAAAATACTTGGGAAGATTTATTGTATTTGAAGTGCAGACTTGTTGTTATACAAGTTGAAAACCCAACATTTAAGATTAATTTATTAACAAAGACAAGTCAGAATAGATATTTAACAGAAATGATTTCCAGCACTAAAATAAAGCAAACACACACAAACTGAAGCTGAGGTGTGTCTGCTCCTCCTCTGCAGCTGAAGATGAAGACGAGAGTGACTGGAGGTCAAGCGGCACAGCAGGAAGGAACAATTTAATGTGACAAGCAGCACACACTCTCACACTGAGCTGCACCCTCAGGAGGAAACAAGCGACTCGTGTGTTTGAGACGCTCCAGCAGAGGGCCACGAAACACAGAGCTCAAAGACGCCGATCACAGAGAAAACCGATTTAACTGATCAAACAAAGCACCATGGACTGGTTGATTTATGACTCTAGATGTTTCTTTAAAGCTTAAAGTAAATAAGAGGTTCAGTTATGCCACGAGTAAATGGTTCTGCATGTAAGGAAAAGAATTAAATGACTTTAAAGTGAAGAATTATAAAAGCACCTAACGAAATAACCCCCAAAAATGAGTTTACTCTTAGATTAGAAGGAAAGGGGAAGGAAAGCACATAATCCCGAAACAAAACTCAATTTTTTTTTGCAGACCAGCTTCTTTTTGCTAAAAAGTTGGGTGATTCATTTCAAATAAATAGGTCTAAATACATGGATTCAGTTGGAAAAGTTTGAACTAAAATAATTACTGAGATAACTTAAACAAATTTGGTCAAAATTGATATCTTAAGCAGAGTTGTAATTACTTTTACATAAAAGTATCAGATGTGACGTAAAACTTAACAAGTTTCAGAAAACTTTTGAGCCAATGCTGAACAAAAACAAAAACGTGAGGCCTGTTCCGGTTAAAAAAAAATGAATATACCGGCCCTATTTCAGCAGGATACACAAAAAACTCAGCATGCAGAAATGAGTGAGATTTATTTTAATTGCCCAAAGCTGCAAAGGATCGGGTTGGAGCGACCCACTGCTGTCATGACTCTGAGTTGGAGAGTAGGTGTGAAGTAGGGACAGCATTAAAACTAACATTATAACTGGAACTCGCTGATTTCATGATGTTGGTTTCACTTCCATAAAAACACATCGTCACAGGATGTGATGCGGCTGCTGGAGGCTTTAAGGTGGTTTGAAGGGATTTTTCCGACAATCATAGAAACAATATTCAGAATGATAATCATAATTATAAAAATCAATGTTATTGTTGTTCTTTAAATATTGATTTGACCTTTATGAATACAAATCCAGATCTATGTGCACTCAAAACACACTGCAATGAATAAAAACATTCATGTCTGAGCAAAGATGGAGTCGGCAATATCTGTAAACCTTTTAGCTCTTCTTCTATGTTCACATACTGATGCATATAGAAGCATATTTGAGAAACTTTAAAAATTGGTTTGTGAATAAATGTCAGAAGTGAAGGAAGTGAAGATGCAGATTCGCAGCTGTAGAGACAGAAGGACTCTTCAGAGGCTCTGTGACGTGGTCGGACATGATGACCTCAACTGGAACAGCGTGAGTGTGTGAGTAAGAGCGAAATGGGAACACCGGACCTCTGCCCAAGCTGCGGGAGAGGTGTAAAAAAACGAGGGAGGAAGATTGCGGAGGGCGGGCGCGCCTCCGGGTGTGTTAGAGCGTGTTTGTGGGCTTCTCTCTTGGCCCGGCGGTGTGTCCTGGCAGCGCGACAGAGCGGCGCTGTAATCTCCCGGCCAGTGTGCGGCAGCACCTTTCATTTCCGCGGGATTACACCGGGGCTGCTGGTCCGCGCACAAACACGGTGACACACACGGAGACACGCACGGAGGGCAGAGCCACGCCACCACACTGCATGCAGGAGATAACTCAGCAGTTTGGTCGTCCCCCGTTCCAACTCCTCCCATAAGCCACATCAAACCCAGGAGGGCTTCTAGAGGAAGGCGAGAGCAGGAGAGACATAAAGAGCAGAGGAGGATGGAGGAGAGAGAGAAAGGGAGAGATGGGTGTGGGGGGAGAGGAAGAGGACGGGAGCAGAGGGGGCCATAAAGCCTGCGTGCCCACCTTGTTCCTTTGCCACGTTTATTGTTGCGTTTTTAATTTGCATGCAGAGGGATTTGGACGGCGCTCCGGTTGGGCTGTCTGTGGTTTCAGCTGATTCGGTATTGAAGAACACACACGCGCGCACGCACACACACCACCACACAGCATCTTGTCAAAGCCAGAGAAACAGTACCCAAGCCCAACGATGGAGTAATCCAACTCAAACACTCCCCAAACCAGCAGGATTAAACCCAAAGCAGCAGAGCCAATCAAACAAAGGCGCGACGTGAACTCCATTTCAATGCCAGGAAGTCCATTTGATTAAATAAACTACCGAGAGTTTATTAGTTCACAAGTATGAATGTTTTTTTTGTTTGTTTTCTTTTTGTATGTGTGTGTGTGCTTGGCTTTTCTCTCTCACTTCTCTGCCAGCTTTGAGCTTTTAAAGAAAAAAAAAATCATGTACCACAAAAAGAGAATTTACCAAACATTTCTGTTTTATGCTAAATGGATGCCAAGCAGCGGTTAACTCTGCTCCCAGCCAGCACTGAGGACAGTGGACAGTCAGCATTTTCCATGGCAGTTTCAAGAGCTTTGTTTGTGTTTGTCTAATTGCATTTCTTCCACAGGCCAGGCAGAGGCAGCGAGACGGGAAAAAGATGCACATGGAGAGCCAGAAGAGTTATCACGTCTTCCGCTTGTCTGTAAACTAAACAAGCAAGTGGAGGATTTCCTTTAAAATACACAATATAGTTAAATTAATAAGGAATAAACTAAAATACTGTTGTGCTCAGATGTTTCCATGGACTCAGTTTTTTTTTTTATCAAACTGTTGCTGAAGTTTGTTGAGTGTTTTTTTGACAGCTTCTAGTTGATGATGATTGCATTTGGTAGTTTCACCTTTTGAAATAGAAAAATTCTAAAGAACCCTCTAAAAATCTGAAAAGTTTGTTTCCACAGGATGGGAAAGTCTTTTGGAGTCATTCTTAAAAAAACTCTGCATCTAAAGACTGTTTTGGTTATTAATTAATCTCTCCATTATTCTGACAACTAATCATTTAATCAGATAAAAAAAAAATTGTACCATTCTGCCTTTTTTGTACAAGATGCAAATAAACACAAATAATTCAATTCCTTTAAACAATAAAATGAACATTTTATTTAGTGAACACTTGATCATGTGCAGCAAAAGATGCATCTGCATTGAAAAAACTACTACTAACATGAGAAAAGCTCAGCCTTTTCTCATTGACTTAACATTAATACAGTGTGGAGCGATTTTGTTGATTATTTTTTGGATTAACAGATTAATAACTGGACAGCAAAAGGGGCTTAATCAAAGATATTTTTATAGATTCTGAACCAGATGAAGCTAAAACTAGGCCACTTTAGAAGTTCTGGGTGGAACATTTTTAAAAAAGGATTTGTTTTTTTCATATGTTAAATGCAAACAGTTTAAATTCTTTGTACGGTTTTGGCTTCATTACTAAAATTGTGATTTTTTTTTTGAGTCAATATACTCCATGATTAATCCATTACTAAATCGATTTATCATTTTAGCCTTACATAACACCTTTCCAAGATCAGAAGAAAAAAAAAAAAAATCACCCAAACTGCCTCCTTCATATGAAAGAAAACTGGTCAGGAGCAAATCATGACTCAAGTCTGCATGAACTGGAAACCATCAAAGATGGACCTGACCAAGAAAGAAGGCCCTGTTTGCATAAACTGGGTGGAATAATAAAAAACAGAAGATCTTCCAGTTCTTCAACTTTACCTCAAAATCAACAGCTAGACGGTTAAAACTTGGACACAAACGGGGTAGGATGTTCCCAAAGACGCAATGAAATTGGATTTAAAGAGAAAAAAGCAGCAGACCCACGCTGAGAATTATCCAAAGCCTCATTATCAAACTTAATGAAAATATGTGGATAATGCCTAAAGACCCAACAAATTCCAGGAAATCAACTAATTAAATTAACTCTACAAATTCTGGCGAAAAGAGAGAGGACAAGCATCCAGCCAGAATTATTCATCTACATATCAGCGCTCTCCACAACAGAAAAGCACCAAGGTGTTCCTTATTGATATCATTGTTTGAGTTTTGTCATTTTTAACCAGCCCATCATAAAAAACACGAGGGTCATGCTCATGGTAAGTCTATGGAAACCACTTGAATATATGTATATTTTAATAAACTTCAAAGCATCAGCATGATTCTATGCTTAACATTCCTGCACTCTTGTGATATTACCGCCCTGTTGCAAATCGGTTTTCCCCCTTATTGTTTAATGTAATTTGCCGAGCCTCTCCACTGCAGCTGACAAGCACCGACTGCTCTTGATTGGATCACAGAACTTGCTGCCCCTGCCGCTAAAGTGTCGCAATATGTTCCAGAAAACAGAAATCTAGGGCTCTTCAATGCAGTGTACTCTGGGTTTTGTTGTAGATCATTAAGGGCTCTCTATAAATAAATAGAACAAGTAGTTCAGAACAGGCTCGGTTGTCGACTAACAGGGACAGTTATGCATCACTCAGATTTTCCCATGTTACAGTTTAACCATTCTGGTTGAAAGAGCAGCACAGACAGGAGCTAGAAGACTTAGGAAACTGATGAGAAGAAATACTTTCATTTACGGATGACCTGCATTCGTATGAGAAACAGAAGTAAGATGGTTACTTTTAGTAAGCAGGCTGTGAAGCCTCATACCTCACATCAAGCCACGCTATAATAAACCACATACTTGTGTGGCTGAATTCAGAGAACAATGTCTGAGAGGAAACAAAAACCAAGAACTAAACTGAGGTCAAGATGTCAAAGGTCTCTAACATCCAGTTTTTCTTTAAAATGTGTAAGGTTCATTTCATCCACAGTTCCCAGCTGTTTGTGTAAAATGCGACGCGGTGTTGTACTGGGATCAGTTGGACGTGTTTGTCTTGAGAGCTCCAGGAATGTGCTGCGTTATCAGATGTTTAGTGAATTACTCTGTAGGTGAGCGCAGCTACGCCACACCCAGCCGGGCATTCACACAGAGAAAAGGGCGTGATCGGCGAACCTCCCATCAGACTCTGATGACCTCATCACTGGGAGCACAGCTACTGGCAGGTGGCGCAACTTCTTCTGAGCAAGTCATGTAATCAAGTTAAAATTTAAAAGTGGCCTGTATTTGAAACTGATTTGGTGCTCATGCAAACCTCTGATAAGTACGACAATGATTTGATTGACGAGAAGTAGGCGTGTTACGTAAAGAGCAATGCATCGGGTTTAATGGGGGCTGCATTTTAGGTCTGGATAAGGTTGAGAGGTGACTCAAGAAATCACCTTGCCACTGAGTACATGGTACCTTAAAAATACGCCTCGTCCTCTTGGACATGCCAGAGAAATGAAAGATGCAAACCCATAACACAACTCCTACCAAACTCTGCTAAGCAATGCTAACACCATCCAAAGCGTCAGCTAAACATCCTTTGAGTATCCAGGTCTTTAATTACCGTTTAGACTGTTGTGGTTGCTATGGTAACGACACATAAACACAATTGAGACCGTCATGATTGCCCCAATACCGCCTTGAGATGCCTGTTGTAGGTGTGTCAGCTCTTTAGTAATTTACTTATTTATACTCAACACTGATCTATACTTAGACCAAATTATGTTCGTCAGGTCAGACTTCTTTCTGCTTAACACTTTCAAAGGGTAATTAAAAATATCAATAGCACTTAAGTCCAATCTAAATCTCCTTCTAAGAAAATTTGAGATCTTACTTCAAAGATAAAGCAACGATATTTAAACCAATGTCATGCTCCAATTCCTCAAGTTTCAAAAAGTAGGCCTGTGGTTTTTAGTCTTACAGGTAGTGGTGACGTGGAAGACAAAGAAAAATTTGGTGTTATTGTTTTATAAGGACTTTCAGACAGTATTTGTGTCAGTTTTGTGCCCAAATCATTGATTATCCATTTGTGGACAACAAGAGCTACGTTTTCTGTCAAAGTTTTGCTTCCTTTTGTCATAGTTTGGCTTGTGACCTTTGCAGTCTATTGCAATTCAACCATTAACTACTTTTAAGACCTCTTGAGAAAAATGTGATACTCTTCTTTTGTCTCCCATACCACATGGAGAAGCCGGTAACCAACAGTTTTCTTATTTAAAAAACACCAATTGGGTTTTCCTGACCAATCCCAGGTATAGGTTTTCTTGGATGTCTGACTTAGTGATTCTGTTTTGAATAATTTTGCTTCTGTTTTGTTTTTTTTAAGCACTCTTACATATAAAGAGAGGAAAGTTCTGAATATTATTATCTAATAGAAGATTTTAATTCAATAGAAAACTAAAGCATTAGAAAATTGTCCACCTGTTTGCACAAAAGTACATGTCTCTAAATAAGGTACATGCTTTTTGTTGATGCTTTTATAGACCACAAATTAAGGAAGTTAATAGTTTTGATGATTTTAATGAGTAGTGAAAAATACCCCAAATTTTTATTACTTGACCTACCTCACCGATCAGATTAGATCAAGGAAAAATCTATTTACTTTTTGGAAAACTGACTGATTTTAAATTATTCAAATGCACTAACCAAGTAGTATGATGTAAACTTAGATGCTGCAACAGATGAAGATCCAATGAACTAGAGAAGAAAATCTTCCAGTCCGAGTAGAGATAGCAGCCGTCGTGTTCGGGTGAAAACATTTTCCTAGGTACACAATAGCTGAATTCATCCACAAGATTTCCCCCAACGATGCAATGAAGTGCATCGTGTAAGTGAGTGCAGGAGTCACAAGCTGCCAATGAGAGCTGTGTCAGAAAAACCCACCCACTGAGCCATTCACCACAAAACCTCTG
Organism: Brachyrhaphis roseni; assembly: GCA_903066815.1. NCBI lineage: Eukaryota > Metazoa > Chordata > Actinopteri > Cyprinodontiformes > Poeciliidae > Brachyrhaphis > Brachyrhaphis roseni. The sequence continues at coordinate 18,294 of CAEFZY010010290.1, forward strand.
CTGCAAAAATCCCCAACATAAAAAAACCCTCTAAAAAAAGCAGGCTTTGCTGTCAAAAAACAGGGACGCTACAGAGAAGGACAGACAGAGTGGTCTGTCACACTGCCTGCACCAACACCTTCCCCTTAATCTCATTTGCTCCTTATCAGCCCCATCAAGCTGACCTCGGCCACCGCGAAAATAACTAAAATAAGCCAACAGATGTCCATCAATTTGCCATTGGAGGCTTATCCCCCTCCCCGTCGTTGTATTGCTGCAACAACAACTGAAGCCTCATTTTTAGCCTCATGGAGACAGTAAAGGCTGAATTTGGAAGCAAAAAAGGCCAAGATGATGCATCAGAAAATAAAACAGAGGGGGAAAAGAAGAGAAGTAATGATTGTGGCCATTGTTGTCACTGGCTGGTTGGAGGAGACGATGGTTACCGGGGCAGCCAGACAAATCTCTCCTGTGTCTCAAGCTGGGGGTGAGTTAAAGTAGGGGGGGAAGACAATGCATTACTGTCTTTTTTCCTCCTCCTTGAACTTGGCAAAAGTCCAGTGCTGGCAGACAACACAGTGCAGATAAATGCCGTCGATAACACGGTGTGTTCAAACCTGTTTGTCCTCTCTGAGCGTGCCAAACCAGTAACTGCACATGCACATTCGACCTACAAAGCTGGGGTGTGCTGTGCTGTAAATGCATTACGCCACGGTGGACGCCCATCTGCTGACGACAGCAGACTCCTGAGATATTCCTGATGCTCAGGCATATGTGAATCTAACGCAACAATAAGCAGTAACCGGGAGCTTGTCTCAAGACCAGACCAAGGCTTTGTGTGCAAACAGAAAGTGATGATTTGAAACGTGTTTAGTTTACTATAGGGCAGGAAGTGAAAGGAAAACAGGAGAACTAGTGTTTCTACTGTGCTGTGCAAGAAAAAGGAAAGTTACTTCAAGTATAGGTGAAGAATCAATGAATACTCAAGTCTCAAAGTGTTAAAAATAAAAATGGGCTTTAGGACGTTTTAAAAGTGGCACTTCTAAGATGCAATGACAAATTGTTGCATCATTTCTAGGGGTCCACTCACATTAAGCAGATTTAGCTGATAATTTAATGCAAAGACTTTGATTTTTCTAACATTTTAGTTGAAATGAAGGAAATTGTGAAAATGTGGCAACATATTTTTAACTAGTTTAGAGTGATAATTGCAATGGGTTTGTTTTGCAAACAAGCAAATGAAGATACAGGTCAAATATGGATAATATGGGTTACTTTATGGTTTGGTTACAGTCAGGCCTGAATTGATTTACTGGAACAATATTTGGGGTTCAATGCTCAGTTCTGTATTTTCTTTGTGTATTTGAACATTTTTCTGGTTTCCTCCCTTAATCTAACAGCATGAATCCGAGAATAATGGGAGATTTTAAACTGTGTGCTTGGCTGTCTGGTTTTGCTTTATTACTACAAGATAGTCAGTAAAAGACAAAAATAGGTTTGAAAAATTATAAAATAATAATTACAATTATTAATACCTATAATTGATTGCATAAAACACTCAAATGATAATCACAATAAGGCTTGCAGCATTTACGCATTTTAGTGAATGCAAACTTTAGTGTTTTAGTGTTTTTTAAAAGTTGCAACTCATTTAAATAAACATTGTTTTTGCTGAACTGACAAACCTGTTAATACTGGTCCCTCTTTTAACCTGCTACTTAAGCTTCAACAGATGCCACTAGTTTTGTTTTTTTATTTTTTGAAGAGGCTTTTGTGACTGCGATGAAGTCTTTGCTAAAGGTCGCTGCAGGAGCTTCAACTTTTTCTCAGAGGAAGAAATACTGAATATGTTTCGTTGTCATGGAGGCAAAGAAAAAAAAAATGCCGAAATGGAGTATTTGGAAAAAATATGCCATTTTCTAAAGCAGACTGAGTGATCAAAGAGTTTTATTATTCTCTGCATAATTTATCATAACCACCATCTGATTACAGTTCTGTTCAGCAAACTTGAGAACAAACTAATAAAGCTGACAAATGGTAACCTTGTTAAATTATGGCTAGGCCTTCAGGAGGGATGGATTTACAGCCATCCGAATCATTCCACATTTTCCCCTTCAAAAATATTTCCCATCATAAAATGACCTAAACATAACTCTGATGTCTGTTTTCAGTGCCGGCGTTCCAGATTGCGGTTGCCAGATTGTGCCACCATCCTTTTCTGTTCTTTCTGTGAGTGTCGGTCTGAATCCTTCATGCCAAACACTAAATCTCTGTTGGAGCTGCGACACGGAGAGGTCTTAGTCAGACAGTGAGCGTTTTCTGAAAGAGGTCGCAACCTCTGAGGATACAATAAGGCGACTTGTCAGCGTTAACAGATTGACGGCTAACGCGACGCGCATTGTGCGGAGGGGAGCGAGACGTGACTGTGCAGGAAACCGGGCCCCCTCTGTGTCACAGCTAGCACCCAGAAACAATGTAGACCGGCTCTGTGTGGCCGTTTACGTCATGGCTGCCGACTCAGTTGGGCGTTTGGGGAATTTTCGAGCAGGCAAATAGAGGCAGATGGAGCAAAGAAAGAATAACCAAAGGCAAATGACCATTCCATCTAAAACGGAGCGCATTAAACATCTGTGTGGTTTGCAAACAGATTTATTTATTTATTTCTTCCTCCACAGCTGCACATCATGCTGTAACAATACCAAAACATGGGAGTTCCCCAGAGTGTATTTGTGTTACAGGACTAATATGAAACTAAACACTAGTGGCCAGCAGAAAAAATACATCCACTGGAGGATTTTTTTTCAAAGTTCAGATATGGAAAGGAACATTTTTAGCAAGTTTCACCTTTAATATCAATCCATATAAAATCAGTGAAGGTTTTTGTGTCCCAACGCAGCACTCCAGATGGATCATGTACACAAAATGGCTGAAAAATGAGTCACCAATGGAGCTTCAGCACACGTGCCTCTTTGTTTCAGATACTAATATTGTTGAAATTGCACCATAATCCAGTTTAGCCTGGTGGTGGGCTGATATTTGGGTACGAGCACTGCCTGCGCAGCCAGTGTTTGAGTGTTCAAACACGGCTCTCCCACTGCAAATTTACCTCTTGTTTATCATCTTTTCTATTCAATACTGATGAGGCAGATGGAGGCTGAACGCGCACGCACCAGATAACAAACAAGGCGAGGATGAACAGCAGACAAACAGAAACCACAGCTCCCATCCCAAACACACACACGCAATCACGTAGAGCACCTATGTAGAGTCTGATTCCATCAATTATAAGAGCTTGATTGAGATTTAATTCAAAGCTGGGGTTTAATTGCTAATATCAAAGGATAATTAAGCTGATAAATCATGACTGATCTTATTGAATTAGAGATTGAAATAGCAGAGAACTTGCAAATTGTCTCTGTCAGTTGAATAAGTCATTTAATTGGTCTACAAGTTTGCTTCTGATACTAATCGAACTAAATATTCAGCCTAAAAAAAAAAGAGTTAAAATAAGTTTGTCATTTCGATGCAATTACTAACCATCACTAAAGTAATTTACCTTGTGTTTAGAATATGTTTTTTTCACTCTGATTCAATAATATTCAGATTTTGCAGAATATTTCACACTCCATAAACCTGTTTTTATTTTACAAACTCCAATGTGTTTATTAGGATTCTTATGCTACAAAATTGTAAGTAGGAAAGAAAAACATATTAGTAAGTGGAGTCCACCTGTGTGTATTTTAATCTCAGTTGTGTGAATGAAAACCAAGGAACAGAGCAGAAACGTCTGAGATAAAGAAGTAGAGAAGTTTAAAGCAGGTTTAGTTTCTAAAAAACATGCAAAGCTTTGGACGTCTCACAGAAATCAGATTCATCCATAAACATAAAATACACATAAAACATAAAAACACAAACGCTCATGGTAACTCTGGAGGAGCTGCAGAGATCAACAGCTCAGGAGGGAGACTCTGTTCACTCCACAAATCATGGAGAGACAAGAAACATAATGTTGAAAGAAATGAATTCAAGATACAATGAGAGGCAGAAAATGAACCCTGGTAATGCAATCTCCATGGTATAACATGGTGGTGGAAGCATCATGCTGCACACAGAAGAAACAGGGGAAAGACTGAGAAAAAAATACTGAAAAAAACATAAATGCAAATGTTTTACACTGCAAAAAACACAAAATATTAAGAATTATTTTGACTAGTTTCCAGTGCAGATATCTTAGTGCACGTGAAATCAGGCAAAACTAACTTAAGTAACTTTTCAGCTAGATATTGGAGATTGTTTTAAGTCAATAATTTCTTAATATTGATAAAAAAGTACTTCTTACACAGATTATTTCACTTATAACAATATTGTTATAATTTCTTGCTGAAAAGTTACTCATAAGTTAGTTTTGCCTTATTTCAAGTGAACTAAGATATTTGAACTAGAAACTAGATTGGTAAGGCTTTGTGTTTTTGCAGTGTAGAGTATCCAAGTGAGTGTCGGATTATGACGTAAAATCCCAACACAATACAAGTAAAGTAGAGATGAGTGCAAGGCAGAAACAGTGATGTGGAGATCATGAAATACATCAGGAGGAAAAATAATGTGAGTGAACCAAGTGCCCATAAGCAGGATGAGGACTTGGATAGATCCTAATATCTCCCCATGCGATTTCACTGCACTCTATCACACACACACTCTCTCTCTCTCTCAGACTGCATCTGCCGGAGCTGGTGGCTGTAGTTAAATTGAAATATTTCCCGGCGTGTGTCAGAAGCATGCAGAATGGTAATTATGACAGATCTGATTAGGCGGGCCGAGTCGGGCGGCTCCGGGCTGCAGGTGCGACCTTGTGCATTCCTGCGTGTGTAAATAAAATTAATTACAAGCGTAGGGGGCGCGCGGCGCGTGACATCGGCGCGCACAGGGGGGACTCCCACGGGGGGCACCCTAATGGAATATTTTCCCCGAGTCTAATAATACAGTTGGTATTGACTTGAGGTAATTAGGGGGATCATTAAAGCGCTTTTCCCGGCGTATTTGCCTGCCTGATCAGATTAGTGAGAATGGGCCTCAGAACAAGCCCTGTGTGGTCTGTCAGGAGAAAGAAGTGGAGACAGTGGGAGTGGGTTAGATAGCTCGCATTTGCAGGGAAGACAAAACGAGGAAAACGCCACACCTGGCACAGGAGCGGGAGCAGATTCGGTCAGAGCCAGAGACGGCTCGAGGAATTAGCCCTGAACTAAAGCGGCTAAAAGCTGGAGAACGTTCATTAAAGACGTAAAAGGTGATGACGAAGCGTCCCGACAGATTCCCGGCTTAGACTGGAGGGTAGGAGGTAAGCGAGGAACCGTGAGGGAGCTGTAGCGGTCGGGAGACAGATGGGGTGAGAGGTGGCATGTAAGGCGTAAGTGAGAGAGATGGAAAGAGAGACGCAAAGTGCTCTGAGCATGCAAAGTGCTCTGAGCATGCTCAGTGCGGCTCGGTGCTAAACAGTCAGATAAAGGCTGCTGGGAATTCCTCTGTCCATTAAACAATAAGAGAAAGACTCATTTCAGGGGGGCGACTCACCGTTTGTGAGATAACTCATGAGCTAAATTAATTATTCAGACAGCTGGGTCTCCAGATCAAGAAATTTGTGTCCTTAATAATAGAGGCGATCTGGCCCTGCCTGTTTCCCATGGCAACCTAATAACCAAGCAGGCACGGGAGATAAATAAATAAATCAATTAATAAACAGTCACGGGCCTTTTCGACCCCCGGGGCTCCGGAGCGCCGGCTCTGATCTGCCTAATTTGAGAGACGTGCGATGTGTGGAGGAGCCACACAGGCGGGGAAGCTAAACGCATCTTTACAGGCAACTTTAAAGTTCGCTTGGTGCCGTTTTACACAGAAAGCTTCAAACAAGGCTAAAATTTATAGTAGGGCTGCACAAAATTTGAACAATATGCATCTGAGATGTTATTGTTCAATATGGCAATGAAGATATTTATTGTAATCGACCCACATTTCCCCAGGAGTTTTTCTTTTCCATTTCCCCCTAAACGTTTGCATCCTGGTCACTAGATCGGCAGGGAAAATCCTTGCAACTGGACAAATATAATATACTAACATTTAGAGATGTGATCAAATGAAAACTCTAAGTACAAACACATCTTCTTAAGATGTTCCGGATAAAAACTCATAAAAATTTTATTTTTCCCCAAAAACGAATGTAAAAGATGGCCGACGGATGCACAATATATCGGCACTAACATCGGTATCAGACATATTTTAACATATCGGTGTCGGTCTGGTAAATGAAACAAGACTGCTATGAACAACCAGTATTTGTTTTCATCTTGTTGTCTGTTTCTGGACATGTTTAATTTTATTCAAAGCTGTTGAAACAGTGAAGAAATGTATATAATATCATCGATATCCACTATTGACAATATTTGATGTCAGATTAATATCGGATCTCGATTTTGACGCAAATTTCATGTCAGTGCATTTCTACTCCGCATACATCAGAGAAGACTTGGGTTGCGAGATAAATCACAAACATTTCCTTGCAACATCCTTGTGTGGAAGATTTATTTTCTACAGAATTGCCTTAGATAATTATATAAACACCATGCTACTCACTAACCGGGGTCTGTAATCGCGAAAAAAACAAACACAAACAGACATTAACTGCAGACTTAATCATTTCTTTATCTATTGCGAACCATCACAAACAATAGCGCATGTTTTTCGGATTTGGTGCAGCTCTAAAGCCAAAGGTGGTAGCAAGGAAAACCCAGACAAACCTGCTTCACGCACACAACCTCTGCACAATTGAAACGTAATGGCAGATTTTCTAGACCACTGATTGTACGGGATGCCAGCGCCGCTAAAATGTTTGTTGTTGTGCAACAAAATGCCCTTGAATGTAGAGCACCTTCAAGAAAAACTGACAAGCTCTTCCCAAACTCCATCTCTCCATCTTGAAAGCATGCTCACTGTCTTCATCATTTGCTTTTTCATTAATATTTGGATAAATTGCTATATTAAGCTGTAAATCATTGTGACGTGCCGTGAGTGTTTAGGGTTAAGGCTGATGAATTGTTTTAATTTCATTCATCTTCAGTAAAGTTTTCAGCTGCCTCTTTAAATGAAATAAATGTAAATTCAGACTTTCTACTTCCCCGTATATTTTGATTTTGGATTGATGATTGCATTTCAGTGCATTTTCCGGCTCCAGTCGTGATTTAAAGTGGCTCCTCAGTAACAGACTAACATCTGAGCAGCCACAGTCTAGAAACAGACACTGAGAAAGGTCAGCCATCTGCCTCGCTTGTTAAGCCGCCACTGGATGCAGCGGAGTGATGCATGCAATGTGTGCATGCGTGTGTCCATGCATGGGTTGTGCTGTGGTAAAAAAATAAATTAAAATGTGGAAAATCGTTTAGGGAAAAATTCCAAAACGATGACGACAACTCTTCCCGTAACTTCTGACAAGCTTTCACAGTTTTTCCGTCCAGTTCCCTTCCTCCTCTTATCAGTGTCACCACCTGCCCTCCCCCTCACCCCCCACCCCCCACCCACCTCCGCATCTCAAGACCAAGATGGCACTCACTCACCCCCTCTGCCATCACCCAAACCCCCCTCCGTCGTCCACGACTCCAGGGACTGCCGTGCCAGGCGGGTGCAGGGTGACAGATGGCACACACCAACCTCCCTCCCCTCCTCGCGCTCTTCTCTCTCTCTCTCTCCTCTCTCCCACCACTCTGCCCCCCCACTGCATCAGCCCCCCTGCTCGGCCCACCTCCCTCCTCCGGTGGCGCAGCGGCGGACCAGATCAGTGCCATTCTGTCTCATTAGAGTCTGGCTAATTAGCGTAGCCTCTTCCAGGGGAGAATGAGTGAGGGAGAGAGAGGGCGAGAGGATGATGATGATGATGATGGGAAAAGGAGGGCGTTGGTGGCGTTGACGACGATCTGCGCTCTTCTGGTCATTGAGTTGTCGGAGGGCTTTGAGCCCCGCGGTGCGCCGGGCTCCCAGGGTGCTTGTTTCGCGACAGCGGGGGTTCTGATTCCACCCACCGCATGATTCCTCTCAGGAAGTGTCGGGAATGTTTTGACACGAAAGTCAAGTCAAAGGAATGCCACCCCCTCTCCTGCTCCCCCACCCTCATCCGCTCCACACCGCCTTGCAGCTAACCTCCTATCGCTTAGCTAAACATTAGCTGCCAGGCTAACCGGTCTCCTGTTAGCTGAAAAACTGTTTCAGCTTTCCTGCATCAGGTAATTATTTGAATTGATGAATGTATTCCAGACAATTCACCAAGAAAATAAACAAAAACAGTTCAGAGCTCAAATTATAGCTAGCATCCTTACAGGCTTACTATGCTTCCCTGAACAGGTTAAAATCCTTTAAATCCAAATAAGTCGCTGCCGGCCACGCCCCCCAACTCAATGTTTACACTGGCATGTGAAAATGGCTGAAAACAGATGCTCAAATATGCAACTATACATCTTTGAAAATCAGAAGTAGAGCCTCCTGCACAACCAACAAGAATGCATTAAGTGGTTTCTAGATAGTAAGTTGACCATTAAACACTTGTCTTTTCCAACAACGACTAAACTTGCTACAGCTTAACCGGGGTTGCTAGGTAATGGTCAGAGCTTCACTGGGGTTGCTAGGAAACAAGCTGGCCTTCACGGGGTTTCTAGGCGATGTTACATTCTGAAGGTTTTTGAAACAGCTCATTTTCCAGACACCAAAAACCACTAGCTTACTACCAAAAAACGACTGAGTGTTCTTTTAAGCGCTTTGGTTGTTTTTAGAAGCAGGAGAAACCAATATGGAAGTACAAATACATGGAAAACGTGAATTTTGCATAACAATGTTCTTTTTTAAATGAAATGTGCCGTTGTGGGATTTCTGTCTCTGTCATCACTGGATCATTTTCTCCGATTCGGACGACTCGCGGAGCTCAACGAAAATGGATTAATTCAGATTCTGATTTCCTATCAACACGATTTCTCTCCTCGTTTTCCCAGATTGACTGGATGCGAGTCGCAACCTTTAATCAGATAAAGTAACACGGCTCAGGTTAGATTCACAGCTCTAGAGTTGCGTCTGAATATGTGGCAGTAAAAGAGTGATTGAAATGCAACACTGAATACGTGAGAGAGGAGGAGGAGGAGGGTCTGGCAGAGGCCTGCTGTGGTTACGAGCCCTAGGAGAGAACAGAATGGCTGTGTTCCAGATACCTCCCAAACACACTCATACAACACACACATTCAATCTGCCTGCACAGAAACCTATATCTGATGCAGGAGAAGCACACACACAGATCTATACACACACTCAGTGGAGCAGAGCATGCACCAATCAGGTAAATGTTTACTACTCCTCCATCTTCAGAGCCACAGGATGAAAAAACCGGACCGTGTTTCCTTCTGGTTTCTATCAAATACTTGTCTGTGAATAAATCAAGCGCTTCTTCTAAACATACCGCTGCTGGGAAACGCCCACCCGGCACACATGGGACTGACGTGCTGGTCAGCTGATTTTCTGTTCTGAAACACCCCCACCCTCCCAAAGCTGAGCCTGAACTGACAGGACGGTGCCAGCTTCGGTGATGAGGCCTCTCCGTCACCCTCCCCCAACGATTATTTCCCTGGACCCCATATGGGCACCCTGCCAGTCCAGCCCATCCTCCATCTTCATCACCAACCCCGATGCTCGCTGCTAGCAGGAGCCTTTCATTCGGGTTATATTTTCCCTGCAAACATCTCTTGACCTCAGCTAAATGTAAATGAAGACAACTTGCTTCATACGAACCAAAAAAAGGCAATAAAGATGGCGTCGTTGATATCGCACATAATGGGGGGGAGAGAAACAAAATCCTCCAATCAGAAGGAGCGATGATTTCACCACTAACACCTCTTTTCAAGTGAGCAAGGAGAGATGAGTTGGCAGCAGTGTGTAGCAGGGTTAAACAGACACAGAGTCGGTGCTAATTACTTACTTGTTTTGCCTTCCCTGATATGAGTTCTTGAGAAAATCATGTTTTTTTGTGAACGAATGGAAGGTGGATTCTGTTCTACCTCTTTTGTATAACGAAACAGTTTTATTTCAGACACCGTTAACTCTGCAGCACACTGTAAAAACACAAGCAATCATTTTTAGATCTAGTTTCTAGTGCAAATATCTTAGTAGGTATCTTACAGGGAACTTTTCAGCACAGTGTAAGAGCTTGTTTTAAGTCAATAATTCTTTACAATGAATGAAAAAGTAGTGGTTCCACTGGCAAATTATTTCACAAGCCATTTTTCCTATGTTAAAAGTGAAATAATCTAATTTTATTAATCAATATGTAATAATTATTTACTTAAAACAAGCTCCTATATCTTACAGAAATTTTACTTGTAAGTAAGTTTCATCTTATTTCAAGTGCGATAAGAGATTGTCACTAAAAATTGGATCAAAAATCCTTTGTTAAATGTTATAATGAAAATTTCACCAAGAACTGAAAATTTCAAAAAACCTCCAGCATAAACATTTTTCTTGAGTGTTTATTAAAAATCTGAATCGACAAGTCAGACTCTTAAAAAACAAATTCAAAATCTGAATAGGAAAAGCTTGATTTGTCCGTCCTAATGGTGTTAAGACCATTATTATTATTATTATTATTATTATATATGTATATTTTATTTGTTGTTTTTTTCTCTTTCTACAGGTTTAGAGGCAGACTTGTGTTCTCTCTATGATTCTTTCTTTCCTCTACTCCTATCTCATTTCCTTTAAAATGCTTTCCCAACCTTTTTCCCTCTCTTTTCACCTTTCTTTTTCATCTCTGTGTCCATTATATTTGAAATAAATGCAAAGAAATTCCTAATAAAGTTTTAAGTACATATGAAGTGGAGCATCGTGGTGAAAGCAGTAATCCTCTGCTCGTGAAAGTAAACCTGTTGGGCCTCACTTTGACACTCGGACAATAATTCTCAGTGCCAGACAGGAAACTTTTTAAAAAAGAGAAAAAAAGAGTTGAAAATTAAAATAACATTCGAAATAAAAATTTATGGAAATAAATTAACCAATAGTAAATAGAACTTCCGGCATAAACATTTTCCTTGAGTGTTTTATTTAACATTTAAAATCTGAATCGACAAGTCAGGACATTAAAAAATTGGAAATTTGGACGGACAAGGAAAATCCTGATCAGTGCATCTCCAAGATAACAAGACATGACTTGAACCCGTATATGAAGTGGATTAAAATGACAAAAAAATGTGGGATCTATTAGGAATTTGCACTGGAAGCTCTGCGTAAGCTTTGGGAGCAGGTTTGTGGTTGGAGCAGCGACTGGTCTGAAGGTTGCTGGGAGCTGTGGCGGCTGCTGAGGTAAGGGGGGAGACCAGCTGCCCGGGAAGCGCCCATTACGAGATGGAGCCAGAGATAAGTGCTCTCACAGGCCCCTTTTCAGAGGCATAATTAGCACACTTCTTATCTGCAGCTCAATTCACATTCACACCCGCCTGCCATGAATGGAACGTGAAAAAGAGGCAGAAATCGGAGGGAACGGCGGAGGCAGAGGGGCAAAACGGAGAGACGGGAGGAGAGGTGGGGAGGGCACGGTGGAAATCGGTTCCCAGACAAGCCGTCAATTTGGGGAGAAGGAGACAGGAGCGAGTTAATACTGCGACTGCCTTTTCTCTTTCTCCATCCTTCCAAGGAGTCTTTGAACTCTTTAACAAAAACAGTGGTTTGTGCATCAAACTGCAATTTGGTAAAACAAAGCTATCTGGGGCTATAATCATCCTAATCAGCAAGAAAAAAAACATAAAGCCTTTGCAGATATTCTGAGATTATTCCGCCCTTGGTGATCTATTTCCCCACCCGTCCTCCTCATCAGGCACAATTGTGGAAATCTCTCCAGCTCTGCCTGCGACACACACATTACCGCTAAGTCCTGGGTGCCGCAGCTTTAATTGCTTTTAATAAAGAGTTAAACTGCTGGTGTGTTTTCTCCTCGTCTGTTTCTCTGTTTCCAGCACACACAGGCTCGTATTGTTCGAGCTTTGTGAGAAGCTGACGGGGGCCCCTCATCATCATCTTACTGCACCGAGCTAATATAAACAGGTTTGTTTGGTGTTGAAACAACGTCAACCGCTGAACTCCAAACCCACAATAAAGAAGACATGATGATGATGATGATGATATCTCACTGCTGCCGTGTTCTGGAGTCAAACGCATTTCACCTAAAACTTTTAGCCAACTTCACGTGACACATTTCAATACCTGAACGAGTTTTTATCATAGATGTTTTACAAAGAAATGTTTGCAAACAGTTAAATTGCTACTTGTTCTGATACATAAAGATTATTTAGTTTAAAACACATCTGCTGTGTGCCAGGTTGCAAACTCGTTAACACACTTTGGCGAAAAAGTTAAATAAGTATCTGTGTTTCCATTGCCCATATATAATTGCGCAAATTGGAATTATGAAAATAAATTCACTTAATGTAAACACGCCCATTCTTTATGGTTTTTCGGCTGTTTCAAAATTTGTGTATTTTGCAAAACTGCAACAGAAACACTTTTTTCATGCAATCAACAAACTAATGCTACTTCTGGTGAAAATGACAAAGCAAATGCCAGGAAGTAGTAGGAGGATGACTTATCACATGAAAAAATTTTCTTATGTTTCTTATTTAATGGAAACAGGAACTGCAAAATTGCTTTTTTCAGCATTAGTGGAATATCAACAAAGTTCTGCACACATCTGTAATGGAATGGCAGCTACTGAAACATAACATTACAAGACGTTGCATGACGAACATGATTAACACCGATAATAAAACAGTGAAGACGACAGTTCCCGTGTGTTTGGGTACCTGGCTCTTGGACGCAGCCACCTTGGCGAACAGGGCCTGGGACACTTTGGCCCGCTTCATCTCCTGCTGGATCTCGTCGTAGATGGTGGACGTGATGTTCAAGATGCAGTTCTCGGTCTTGCCGTTCCACTCGCTCGGCAGAGGCGATGGTTTCACCTGAACAAGAAACGTAAAACAAACCTGATGTTTTAAAAATGTTTAAACGGAAACTTTAATTTGTTGTGATTGATATAAATATATGGAGCTAAAAGCTCTATTTGACTAGACTGATGGCACTTTCTAATCCAACATGCTGACCAATAATATCTTACAAGTAGCGCCTCTTGAACTTAGATTTTATGTTATAAATCAACACAAAGTGGTGCAGTGGCGATGTTGCTTATTTTCCTCCAGCAACATTACTTTGCTTAAGGTCCAAGAAGTTACATTTTTATCAGATCTTCTTCTACTGCATGTTTGCTGATTAGAAACTAACCTTATACTTTATTTTTCATGGTTTTATCTTAACAATGCATCTCATTGTACCACTGTCCCATGAATATAATGATCTTTTCAGTATATTCAAACTTTTTTCAGGATTCATTAGTACTTCTAAATATTAACATTAAAGTAATTTGGTCCTATACACATTGATAAAATAATACATAAACACAGTGTTATCATAAAGTTCATTGAGTCTAAAGGGCCACAGAAATGATTATGGTGGGCTGGATTTGGCCTGCCAGCCTCGAGTTTGACCTGCCCGCTACTTCGTGTTACTCTATCACATAAAATCCCAATGAAATACATAAAAGTTTGTGTTTATAGTGTGAAAAAAATTTTTTAAGGGACGGGAAACTGTATTCAATTTGATTTGACATGTGTAGAGCAGTGCATGAAGTCCGGCAGATGTTCTCTAGTGAAGGATGCACTGCAAAAACAAAAACTTAAAAGTATCTTTAGTCCAGTTTCTAAAGCAAATATCTTGGTACACTTGAATAAGAGAAAACTAACTTAAAGGTAACTTTTCAGCAAGACATAGGAGCTGGGTTTAAGTCACCAATTCTTTGATATTGATGAAAAACTACTTTTTCTGTTGGACGTTTATTTCACATATAACATGGAAAAAATCTCTTGTTATAAATTAAACAATTTGTCAGTAGAAATAGTACTTTTATTTAAGAACAAAGGACTTAAAGTCAGCTCAAATATCTTGTTGAAAAGTTACTTGTAAGTTAGTTTTGTTTTATTTCAAGTTTTATTTCAAGATATTTGCACAAGAAATTAGACATAAAATACTTAGTAAGGTTTTTGCCATTTGGAGTATGATATGTTGTTGTGTTGTGAGTTTACATGAGGCTCTGCATACACTGATATGTAGGAACTATTAACATTGTGACAACTGAGCGTGACCCCTATCAAACTCTGACATTTTCACATAATATTTGCTGATGTTTCTAAATACCTTTGCTCAGAAACTGTTGTGGGTGTGTGTGTGTGTGTGTGCTTTGACCGTGGGTGTAATTGCATGTTCACATTTTGCAGTGTTGCAGTTGTCAGGCTGAGTGGGTGACGCTGTGTGCTCACAGGTGAAATTCCCACTGGGATCCGGGGATTCCAGTCCTCCGGCCTCACGCTGTTGCAGTCTTCTCTCCGAGGCTGAAAACGTCGAGAGCAAAAAAAAAGAGACACGGCCATGTTTGTTCAGGCTCACATGTGGAATAATAAAAAGAAATCTGTCTGCACCAACACACACACGCACATTGGAGTGTAGATTACACCCACACTGAGAGCTGGATTGTTTCTTTGCTTAAAACCACTCTGATGTGTTGTATGAAATGTTAGTATTCTTATGTGGAGCTGGTGATTAAAAAGCAAATGCAAGTCAAGTGAAATCAAATCATTTTTAATCAGCGGCTTGTTGCATCTTGACAAAAATCCTTTGACAAGGTAACAAGCATCCTAATAAAAGCATTACCCAAGAATCATTAGCATATGAATCATTCCATACGAGGCTTTTGAAAGGAGACATGCACAGGGCTGGGTATGAGTGCAAGTGAATGGCATTCAAATAAATTATAATAACACCAACAGCGAACAACTCCTACCAAATAAGAGGCTGGGATCAAAAACATATATATTCAAGTATTTGTCTAGCTGCCTAATACGAGCCTGATGTGTTAACAACAATACCAGAATCCTGAAATTTGTGGTTGAGATGGAATGTCTGGGCATCCCTGCCCCTTTTATCTTCTTTTACGACAGCTCGACGCGGAGCTCGTCAGTCTGAGCGGGACGATACCGTGTCAAACAAATTGTCGAGGCCTGGACGTGCAGCGACTGGCTGTGGGGGAGCCGAGCCGAGGCGTCAGCACACATGAGAGAAACATACCTCTGCATCTGTTTTTATGAGGCCAATAAAAAGCCTCCTCTGTCTCTGGCTCAATTGCCACCTTGGCTGATTTATGTACGTGAATTCACACCGCATTGCTCCACCGGAGAGAGGCTGGCAGATGGCCAGGGTGCGCGGAGCGAGTGAACCTGCGTCTGCGGCCGTGCGTGAGAACTGCCTCGCGCAGGAGCGGCTCTGTATGATGAATGTCTGCGCGCTAAAGTCACGTGGGGGAAGTATACAACCCCTGGAGCGATCGGGCTGATGTGTCAACAGTATTCTGAGAGCTGTTTGAATAAGAATCACAAACCAGATGCTTTGAACTTTTTTTTTATTTTTTAATTCATTGTCCTGACTGTTAACACTGCAGATTTACAGCCAAGTAGGTGTTTGAGAGTTAATTGTTGCACCGGTCGTGTTTTCGTTGAGTTTCTGGTTGGATGCAAATTGGTTTTCTTTAAACTCTGAACTTGTTTTGGTCTTTACTCTTACTGCAGATCTACCGTTGTTTTTGAAAACTAGGCCTGGGAGACTTAAAAATAAAATCTCAATTTTTTTCACACCAGATTCAATTTTATTCTTTTTTTCTCACTTTCTTTTCATCCCTGCTTTGAACAGGACTTTTTCCAATTGTTTAATTATAAAGAAAATAGTCATAATATTAGCAGAATAAAAACACAATTTTACCCAAAGCACATCTTAAAATTATTTTAAAAAAGTCACTTTAATGAGGCAAAACAGTTTTATAGTCATTAAAGTCTGAGTGGTTCTATCTTTGAAATGCATTCAGTTGTTCACAAGATCATTTCAAAGTCCCGCTACTGATAATAATTTGATGCAGTTGTGTTAAAATATGAAGTATTTCCTTGTTTATAGATTATTGATCGACTTAAACCAAAGTGTAGCTTCACAACATTCCTCATTTGAAGTTTTTTGTTATTTTTTGTGTTGAAGTTACTGCTTCATTTTTCTAACATTACCACTTTATTGTTGTAATTTTGTTACTTTTTTCTCATACTTTAAAAAATAAAAAAAATTGCCCTGTTTGTAAACGTAACCTGAATTCAGTGTGCATTGGCGAACAAAAAAATCTGGATTTTTCAAAAACCAGAAATTTCATTAATCGATAAAATCGATTTATTGCCCAACCAGTTACAAACTGAACTGATATGTGCAGAAAAGGCTTTTAAGCTAGTCACGCTAACAGGAAATTTGAATTTGAAGCTATGAATGATCAGACCAAAATGTTGCTTCGCCTGAGTCATTCACATACTTTTTTTGTAGGATATGAGTTGATTTCCTCTTAATTAGCTGGACTGAATTAGTTCAAAGTTTCAAAGTGTCTTTGTCTCGACTGATAAGTCTGCAGAGCTACTTCTGGTTTTTAGAAACTGGTTTCAAGTGCGTAGAAAAGGCTTTGTTCGATTAGATACATAAGCAAATGATTTCCTGTGTCAGATGTGAATAGTAGCAGTTTCAAATCTCAACCTTCACTTCAGGTGCAATCATAAGAACACTTTACAGCAGACTTTGTTTTTTACATTCTCACTTCAATAAATTGTTGTGCAAAGATTCATTATTTGGCTCTGATGCACTGCTCTGAATTCAGACAGCTGCTCAGTGTATTAATGTGAACTGCTTGAGTGCTTTTGCTCTAAAGTCCTACTCTTTTTACTAGCAAGCAGAGCACTTAAAAGGAGAGGGGGCTTGATTTTGGAGATGGAAGGGCCTTTGTCCTTCTTACTTTCCCCCCTTTCACCTGAATAAAAGCCAAATATTCTTTGCAGACAGAACAGAGGACTCCTTTGTCTGCCCTGCCACCTCCCAGATGCAGCTGACCGCGCATCAAATGCTCTTAAGTGGTAGAAAGTTGCCACATACGTCTCTCATAAAGGACACTGACTCTAAGAGAGGGTACAGAGTTGTGCTGTGGTATGTAGGGATTTGGAGAGAGGCACCGACTAAACGATGTTTGATCTTTCACGGAGCTTGTCATCACTGAGGGAAACCAAATTTTTTTCTTAGCAAGCGCTGTCTAATGCACGGTAAAAGGTCAAAATTAGCACAGATTTTTTTTACTTCCTCCATCATTTGTGCATGATTTTCACCTGAGTGGTGAGGGCGGGGATGATGCGGAGCTGATTTGCATGCAGAAAGAAGGTAAAGGAAAGTGAATCATCTGAAGTTTCAGTCAAGTGTTCGATGTTAGGGGTTTAAAAAAACATCTCTGGGTGGAAACTGGATGCATACTTGCAAGAAAAACTGAGTGTGCTAATAAGCAGAAGAGTATTCAGTGTTTGTACAATAAAAATGTGCAGCCTAATGGATAACCACTTAATGCACCAGTATTTATGGGGGAACGTTCATCGTACATGTCTGGATTTGGTTTATGATAATAAAGCAAACGGCCCCCCCACAACTCTGCATACCTTTCCTCATCACTGACTGCAAGAAGACGCCTACATTAAACAGTAATAATATATCAAAACAGACAGCTTAAAGGTTTAAATAATGCGATCCTGAGTGGAGGGTGGAGGGGGGGTGGTGGCAGCAGCGGTAGACCATCTACTCTGAACCTGGACTAAAAAGTCTGCACAGTTTTACAGCCAGGTTGGCTCAATTTAAACTAACACTGTCATTAACTATCAGTCAAAGTTAGATTTAAAAAGATAGGACAGATAATAGACGCTTAAATGCTTTTCATGTCATTGCATTAAGTGCCTCACAAAACAAAAACAAAACCAAGAAAACATTCTACACATTGGAAGAAATACAAAAATTCTCAACTTAATATTCCTACTATACTTGTTGCTCCCCAACTTTATCAATGACAGTAATTTTCTTATAGTCTGATATAAAATAACTCCTCCCTGACTTGGATTTGGCCAAAGGAGGTTTTACTGTTCATCCGAGCGCTGATAGTTGACGTGATAGTTACTGCTGGAGCTTCGCTCCAGGCCAACATCTGGCCTTTGTTTTACATGCTGGCCTTTTTCTGGCAGCTTCCTCTGCTCACATCTCCACAGCTATAAACATTAGCTGACAAAGCCACTGAAGCATTGATAAAAAAGGATTCCCAAGGATTGTTTATGTCAATTCTTTTCTTTTTCGACCACCTTTTAATGTGTACATTTAAAAAATTCACTGTGAATGTATGGTTGGACATTATGGGTGGCCATTAATCGTATCGTTTATTGTGGTAAATTTCTGATCATGATTTATCGTTGTCACAATAAATAATGTTTAAGAATACTTAAAACTGCTCGTATTGTCGAAATTGTAATCACTATTTTTTCTCCACTTTTGTTTGTTTGTTCCATTATTAAATGCGGTTACTGTGTGCATATTAACAATAAAAATAAAACTTATTTAAGCTACTTGTGTCCTAAAGAAGCTTATTACAAATGGGTTTGTTTCTCAAGAGGAATATATATGTCTGTGGGTCTACAATTGCCATAAAGTTACCTAAAAAGGAGTAATAAATCGTTCTTATCATCACTTTTCTCGTTACCACAATAGTACCATAAAATATTGTGATACAATTTTAAACTGTATCGCCCAATCCTACTGGACAGACATAAAATCAACTCTGGAAACATTTTTTTCTTCCAATAATCAATAAAATTCCCAACTTTACTGACTTTTCCAGACTCTGAAGGAACCCTATGTTTACAATTTCCTGTCCAGACACAACAGAGTCACCGGCAAATTTTCTGCATTTGGTAAAAAAGTCGACTCAAGTACTGAGTAAATGATGACATAATCAATCATTAATATTTAAAATCAGATAGATTAAAGTATAAATTTAAGTGAAAATTTTGGTATTGTAAGGACAAAAATTAAAATAAATCATTTAAGTGACAAAAAAATAACAAAATCAGGCAAAAGAAAATTTTTCCAAATCAGTTTCTTTCAATAAAAAACTTATGAAACTTCAACAAAAACTGCAGGTGTGTGTCATGTCTGAATTTAACTCCAGTCGAGATACTTCATACTATCATTCAACTCAAGTAAAAGTAAAAAGTACAGCATAGTAAAAGTATTTCTTTCATAAAAGTTACTCAAATTAATGTAATTGAGTAAATGTAACTAGTTACTATCCAACTCTGGTCGTGAGTTTTATTAGAAAACACAAGTGTGATGATTCAAGAAGCACTGAGTGACAGTGGGGAAGCCAGCAGGAAAGAGTTCGGTACCTGAACGGGCCGACTGGTCGGCGTGCTGATGAGGGGAGTGGAGCCCATCGCGGACGCTGCCGTGAGGCTCCGCTCCCTCTCCTCCTGATAGATGCGGTCGCGCTCGGCCTCCGGAAGCTGCAGGAAGTTCTGCATGGCGCGCAGATTGACCAGCAGCGACTGGGACGCCGTCTTGGGGTCTTCTTCCTTACGCAGAATCTCAGACAACAAGCCCTGAAAAAAGAACCCAAAGCCGGTTAAAAATTTATGTTTTTATTCTTAAGAGAAACAGCAATGTAGCTTTTTTTTTCTGAACACACCAGTTTTTATTCATATCAAAGAAAAGCTCAATTTCTTTTCAGCTTCGTCTGTCCATTTACACACGACAAAAACACTTCATTGGAACTCGTGTGCATAATACGTGTAATTTTGCAAATTTTTTTTTTCCAGGTTGCCTTTGATAAGAGCTCAGCTATTTGCCTTGTTCAGCGGGCAATCAGTGTATCCTCTGTTTACTTTTCAATAGTGCTCAATTCCATCATTATGAGACAGCGATGACTCCATTATCGGTGATGTGTGATTGGGCCTTTTCATCAGCTCCTGGCCACACACTGTGCAAACCGACGCTGTGCTTCTCTCACCATCAATAGGTGTGATTTGGTAATAAAACAAGGTGATGGGGAAACATACTTGTTTTTTTTTTTAGCATTTAAGTCCTTTTGGATTAACCAGAGATGTCTAACAGCTAAATAAAAAAAAATCAGACGAGACACGCCTCATGTTTTCAATGATCAATGCATAGTCTGAACGCATTGATCCAGACTAGCCAATCGGTTTTCTTTCTATTACAAACCCCCTCTAGTCTGATGCAACACAACCTACAAGCTCCCCCTTTTTCTCTGCATTTTTTTTGGAAAACCACAAACCTAATAAATTATCCTCTACAGGCGCACTATCTGGCTAATTCCTCATATCAGAGACAGATAAGACTGAGAGGAAGCTTCCTGAACGGTACAAAAACACCACTGTCTTACTCTCCCATGTGACTTTTTAAAGTGAGCACTGTACGTTCAGCTTGATCTTTATCAGTCGACTTAATGCTCCCTATTATATGCAACACCTTCAAAGCAAAGACAAATTGAAGAAATAGTTTGGATGATGTATTATCAACACCAGATTATTGCCAAGAGGAGAAACTGAGCTCAAGTCAAGGCAAGATGGATGATCATTTTCTAAAGTTATCATTAAATTAAGTCACTAATGTCAGGAGACTGAAGTTGTTGAACTGTGTTTATGAAGTTGAAATCATTTGATGGTTCTGCTTCTGTGTTTTAGAGGTTTTAGTCCAGATAACAATTAATTGATTACTAAATTAGTTGATGATTACTTCGATAACCGATCAAACACGATTAATCGAATTAATCATTTCACCCCTAATGAAAACAAAAGGAAAACTGTAAAAGTTTAACCTAAATTCCTCACAAAAGTAACCTACAGGATGCATAGAAAACAGACTAACTCACGTGATAATCGAATAAATTCTGTGTCTTGTCCTCACCTGGGTTCTGTTGAAGGCAACCCGGGCAAAGACGGCCTGCGAGATGCCGGCCCGCTTCAGCTCGTCCCTCACCCACTGGTAGATCTCAGAGGAAACCTCCGTGTTGGAGCCCACCTGAGGCTCCAGCGGCTTGGTGTGGGAGTTGCGGTTTACAGGTGGGTGGTTGAGGTACTGCTGCGACAAGGACTGTTGCGCCAGCAGCCGGTTCACCGCGTACTGCTGGTTGAGGATCTGCGCCATCACGAGCTGCTGGTTCACCAGCTGGGGGCTGATGGGCGTGGACACCAACCCCGGATGGTGCAGGCCGGGGAGCTGCGGCTGCCGGCCGCCCGTTTGGCCGCCGTGCGGTGGAGCGTGCGGCAGTGGCGGCACTGGTGAAGATGGAGTCTGCTCTGCGGTGCTGCCAGGGATGGGCTGCTGCTGGGAGAAACCCAGGTGGTTGTGATTGTGGTTGGAGCCAGGAGGGGAGAGATCCGACAGGCTGTCCATCTCCGCTGGAGAAAGAAGGGAAATAGAAAACACAAGCCAAACTCATCATTACGGCTGCAGCAAAGGATTATTTTAGTAATCAATTATTCTGATGATTAATCGATTATTCTGTCGATTGATTGATTAATCAGATAGAAACCCAAAACAACATTTATATTTCAAGCTTACAAAGTTACGCATAGTGATTAATCATGATTAATCACACCACCAGTTTGTGATTAAATCTCTTGATCAATTGACAGCACTACTTATAGCTAGCATAACTTTTCAATGTTTTCTTCAATATTAAGAAATTACTGACTTAAAACAAGCTCCTATATTAACTTGTCAGTTTTGTCTTATTCTACGTCGGGTTGCAACTAACTATTATATTAGTATATGGTTATTCTATCAATTATGATTATTCTATCAAACATTGTTGATTTTGCATTTAACCATTAAGTTGGTTTTTTTATATATATATTAGAAATACATTGAAATATGCAAATAAACAATTTAATACCTTTTTCAAGTAAGAAAATAAACATTGTATTGCCTGAAATGAAGCAACATTTCATTCCTTTAGTGAAGGTTTGATCATTTGGTGCAAAAGAGGGAAAATAATATTTCTAATATCAACATGTAAGAAGCTCAGCCCTTTCTGCTTGACTTATCAATGCAGTGTAGATATAGTTTGTTGATTATTCTTTAGATTAATCAATTAATAACTGGATATGGAAAGGGGCTTAATATGAGTTTTTTTTTTTTTATCTGAACCAGGCAAGTTGAGGAGTTTTGGTTGGAACATATTTCCAAAAGTTTTTGTTTTTTTCATAAATGCAAAACGTATTGATTTTTACTTTGAACTAGATGTTCTTTCAGCAAAAGGCCTTTTTTAGAGTGCATATCCCATTTAACAATTACCGTATTTTCCGGACTATAAGTCGCAGTTTTTTTCATAGTTTGGCCGGGGGTGCGACTTATACGGTAATCGATTACTAAATTAGTTGACGATTATTTCAATTATAAATTCAAATCGATTCATCTAATTATTTGATTCAGGTGGTTTGATTGGTCCATTTGTGTTTGTTATTTGTAGGAATGACAGAAAAAAAAAAAGCTTAAACAAACTAGTTTTATGTTTTTTAAGAGAATCAGCAGGTCAAACCTTTAAAAAAAAAAATAAATAAATAAAAAAAAATCTGTATCAGTCTGTAAAATCTGGATTATTTCATCTCTAACCATAACCACAGATTCTAATCCGGGGAAACAAACCAGACCTGTTCTGCACCGGATCAAATTATTGCCTGGGGTCGAAGCTTGCCTGATCGTTAACATTCTTGTTTTTGCTCTTTATGGGGAGGCAATACAATCAGGAGCTTTGAAAAAGAAATTTTTAAAACCAAAATACCAACAAAAAAATACTGAAAGTCTGTGTTTTTTCGCTTTTTTTCTTCAAAGGGCTCTTCATCGACGAGTGGATATGCCACAGCTGGTTATCCGGCTTAAAAAGAAAAAGATGTAACCGCTGATAAAAGAGCCTCATTGTGTTTGACCTGTGTGTCTCATGCCTTCAGAATTAAGTTCAGAATGTGTATGGCCTCGTGGAAAAAAAAAAAAGAGAGAGCGAGAGGGAGAGAGATCACACACAGACAGTGGTGCATGTGTGTGTCTGACTGGGATTTATGTTGGTGTGTAAATACATGCTTAATTCTAAAATAAGGAACACACGCTGGCCAATGTGACAATTTTAGGGATGGATGGGGTAAATATAAATGTGAAAAACACAGACAGAATAAACACCAGTGCATGTAGAAACCACCTTGATTTAATGTTTTTCACCTTCCAGAGTTTAAGTGAAGCAAAATTAAATGTTTTCGTTGTCATTTGAAGGCATTTTCGGAGATTTCTGTGGTGTCTCTTCTTTCGGGAATCTTTAAGTCCATAATGGCTGCTGGGGAATATTTTAAGACTTGTTTAAATGATGTGCTAAGCGGATGAAAACAATGATTTAACATTCAAAGTGCTACCCACAGAGAAGTGAATAAGCAGCTGGAATAGTTTTTAGGTTGCAGAGGATTTTTTTTTCTCATCTTCTGTGCTGAACGAGTGAGGGGGAAGCATTCAAAGATTCATCCGCGTGGCGATGCTAACTCCTCGGAAGTGGGCTGCAGCCTCCACATCGTATGGGATTAATGTTAAAGATTTGGATTTCCCCCACCCCAATTGATAGAGCAAAATGTTTCAGCAGATGGAAGATTATCTGCATGGATGTTTTCCAAAAAAAAAAATATTGATAATCGTGTCTCTGAGGTGCTTGCTCTATAACTGTCAGGATGCAGAAAACCACCGTCCAAGACAGGTCTATTGAGCTTTTTTTTAACAAATGATGTGGAGTGGAGGGGTGACGAGGATAAAACAAAAACAAAACAACAAAAAAATGTTGGTAATAATCACATCTTTTCTTATAATCCCTGGCATTCCTTGGCTCTGATGGTATGACATGCCTATTCACTCCTATATGAATGTGTGTGTATGAATATGCTTGCACATGCAGACTGCTGGGGGGCATGCTCACAACACACAAACAGAGGCACATGGAGGTATTTCCATGCAAATTGAAAAGAGAAGGGGTGACAGAAGAGCATGGCAGGCCCTGGGAGGAAAAAAAAAAACGGCTGCCACAGAAGCGGGAGTCCTCATGTGGAATCCTGCCACAAAAGAGCCCCGGATTAAACACACAATGGGAATGGGATGTGAGCTGAGGGAGAGAGCATGTGTGTGGGGGTGTGTGTGTCTATGTTTGACAGAGTGAATGAAAAAGGGATTGACCCAACTCTCACTTTTACGTTGGCTTTCCTAGGGATCAGGAACTTTATTCAATAACAAGGAACTTTAACCAAAGCAGATAAATAACTTTCCTTCTCAATTTAGCTGCGTTTTTCCAGCAGATTCCTCTCCACATGTTGCCATATATCAACCCAATTAGACGGACTCTGCCACAAGCCTGTGGTGGACAACTGACATATATGTGCTGGGTTTTTTATCTGAAGTTTGGTTAACATGACATGTTAGTGCTAAAGTTTGTTTGACTGCACGTCTTGAGATGTTATCACTGCAAATGTGCACCAGTGTGGTTGGTTTTCTTATCACAACGTAAAGTTCCAGACTGAAGGATTTTATACATGACGGTTTTTATGAGTTGTCACGATTACAGAGTTTAGATCATTATTTGAGTGGAAAAGTGACTTTATGTTAAGGGTTTGTCCTAAAAATCATGCAACTTGTGCGTTTTTTATGAGAAGATTTTAGTTTTCCTCTTTCCTGCTTCAAAGGTTTGTGCTTTTTAAGAAAAAATTAATTCATATAGAAACAAAAACACTCCGTTAATAACTGAAACAGCTGATTCTTTTAGGCTTTTTCTTTCCCTGTGACAAATCTACATGACATCTTTGAGATTGAAGCTTTAGCAAACAAATCTTGAGTCCTGATTATTACCAAAACTAAAACTTTTCTTGTCTGAAAATCCAATATGGCTGCCAAATTACTAAGAAATGTATAGAATATAAATTTGATTCTTCAGGACAACTGGAAAATTATGAGTCTGAATTTAAACTTTCAGGGTAAATAAATCCATTAAAGGAACAATCACCATTTTTAATTCTTCATCTGACCAATCAGAGAGGGAATTTGTTCTTAAAGTGACATAATCCAAATCATTCTGTGACGAGAATGTGATTTAAGCAACACAGACTTGTTTGTAAACTCGCTATGTGTAATGTATTTGGATGATATTACTTTGCAGTCATAAATTGTGAGAATGAGTAAATTACATGCATAATTTTCATCTTTTCGCCACGAATCTCAACATATTTCAAAGGATTTTTAAGTGATTGACCAATAAAAATGAAAATATTTGTTGAGCTGTGATCTATGATGGCCTCCAAATCAAATTCCCAAAAATATCAGTGTCTCTCTGAAATCTACTCAAAATTAAATCAAGCATTTGAAACAGTACATTGTGACATTTCTTTTCTAAGTTGAGGCAGAATGTTTAAGTCTCAGCTTTCAGGGAGAAAATGAACTCTTAAAGTGAATAATTTTTTATTTCTGCATGACTTTAAATTAGCATGAATTGCTTTTTAGAACCAGAAATAAGAATTTAATTAAAATTCTAGTTAGGAAAGTCAGAAGGTAACTATTTTAGTTTATGCATTTAGAAATAAAATGCTGCTTCTCAAATATTGAGTGGGTGACTGCATCTTCTATTAAAGTTTGAAATGGAGATTTACAGTTAACCTTGGGAAAACAGGAGCTAACCTTGCAGGTATTGTGGTTGGGTTAAAGTAAAGCTGCAGGTTAATGTGTGTGTTTTAAGAGTGTGTGTGTGCCCATGCTGTAACCTACCTAGCGCATTGGCACGTGGGCTCTCACGGAGGACACACGTCCCCAGGTAGCCCTCCAGCTGGGAGGGTTGGCGCATGCCTGCACAGGCGAATACACACAGAGACACACACACACACCACGCCGTGCAGGCGTGAGGAGAGAAACACAGGGGTTAAGGCTTTCTACAGATTGTCTCTCCCACTTGCAGCTACGCAGGAATAAAAAGCATCAGCATCACTACAAAAAGGCCAGACTGGCAGCTGCGGCAGCTCCCCGTCTGAGGAACATAAAACCGGATAGAAAACAAGTGTGACAGAAAACGTGTGGGAGTGAAGCAAGAGAATACACAAGAACAGCGGCTCTGAAGTAAATAATGTACCCAGTGTATGTTGTCACTTTAAAAGGATCAGATAAAATATGATCGCAGCACACCGTTTGCATGCGGGATGTGAAAACATTTTTGATAAAGAATCTCGTCTGTCATCGGCGTGAGGAATAGCATCCTGGCAGAAAAAAAAATTAAAGATTCAGCTCAACAGATTACTAAAACTAATATCTCACCATTGCCTGCTGCCCTACAGGTTCCCCAGCACAGAGCTGCTCCGCTTAATAAAACTACAGAAACATATATCTGATAACTATCTCCAGCTTTGGTGGAACTGGCATTATATGACCCCCATTTCCTGGGAGGTCAAAGGGTATTTTTTTAGATTACATAAAGTAATGCATTGGTAGAGAGGTAGATAAGAAATCTAATTTAATTCTGGATGAGGTAGTGGACAGTTAAAGTCACTGCTGCCTTTTATTCACAGAGTTATACAAAACATAAAAAGAAAATATTCAGAAATGTTTGTTGGTTGTGGTAATGATGGCTCATTTTGAGATGCAGTAATTGAGAAAAAGAAAGCACACCCTACCCAACTTCTGTATTTTCTGGACAATAAATTGATCCAGAGAAAAAGTTACAATCAAAAAATGTGACATAAAGAGGGAAAAAACATTTATGTGCGTAAGACACATTTGAGTGTAAGTCACTTTTATTTAGACATTTTCAGTTATCTTTCCTTGTGCTGCAGACGCTGATGTTTAATCCTTGGTTTATATCAATATGCATTAATATTTAATGCATCAGTCCAAAAATAAAAACATGTATAAGTCGCAGAACCAGCCAAACTGCGAATAAAAGTGCTACTTTTATCCCAGAAAATATGGTAATTAAAAATGCAATTGACATAAAGTTTACAAAAAACAAGCAAAAGTTTCCAAAATGCTGTTATTAACTTCACAAAATACGAGGAGCAAAATGGAAAAGCAGATTGTGGAAAAAACTGAATAGACCGAATTACCTGTGTGCCTTTAACAAACTCACTCCTCCACACTTCAGTTAGTCAAGGTTAGCAAAAGTTAGTTAGGGTTAGAAGACATTTTAATCAACATTATGGTTTTGCATTACATTGGTCCAAGCTTCAACAGATGGCTTCTCATTTGAATATAAAATATTTTGGTATATTTTGGTTCATGGCCGACTCCATGATTTCAAGATGCATAAGGTTCGAATGCTGTGCGGATGTAAGCGAACTGGAGATGGCAGGGCATTCTGGGTAAATACAATAAAACAAACTTGCAAGTTTAGTGCTAACGGGAAAAATAGCACTAAACTTGCTCTTTTACCAAAGACGAAAGAGAAATCCGACAATCGCTAAAACTCCATTCTTGTTTACATTTTGTGAAGAAAGAAGTTGCGCTCTGTCTTCTTCAGAGGTTTTCATGTTGTTTCCCTCAGTAGTTCTTGGTCCAGCGCCCCCATAGGCGAGGGGGTGAACAGGTTTTTCAATTAGCTCACATTATTTTACGCAAAGTAGCGTGAAAGTGAATCGCATCAACTGAAAATTTAACAAATGTTGTAACTTTGGTCCTCAATCAAACCGAGTCTACCGGACTATCAGGTGTGAAAACAGAATCTGAAGCATTTTATAAATGCAGATGTGTTGCTGTTTTTACAAACTGTCCTGACATGAACATTAACATTCCCCATGCTAACTGAGGCCTGAAGAGTCTGGGATGAAGCTGTTGATATTTTTATTATTATTTTTCAGAAGGTGAGGTTGAATTTTTCTGGGAAAAACTTTCCCATGAAGATTAGCAAACGTCTTAAACATTTTGCACTAATGGATGTAGAATCATAGACTTTAAATTGTTTATGAACAGTTTCATAAGCCTTTCATGATTGATGGGAAGATTCTCTAAAGCTATTGCTAATTCTTTCTAACTTGGCGTTGTGGTAACGCACATCCAGACCAGCAAACAGTAAAACACTACTGCTTTTATAGAGGTCACGATCCAACCAAAAGGGTCCACTTAGATTTTCCACAAACATATTTTCCATTTCTTGCTTAATAATGCAAACAACAAAGGTTATATTTACATGTTTCTTGACCTTGTAGAGACACGATAATTTTTTACTGTCCTAATAAACAAAACCATGGAGCTGAGAAAGGGTGTACTTTCTTATTCCAATGGTTGAAAGTCGTTTTGACCTTGAAATATTAGATAACAAGATAAAAATGTATCTGTGCAGCGTTCAACAGCAGGAAGACAAAGAGCCGTTTGGATAGGGGACATATTGTGATGATGACTGGTGCGAGTGTGTGTTAAAGACTGCGTGTGCGTGCGTGTGCAAAGAGACAAAAGTGTGAGCGCCATACTTTGCGCCCCTCCGTTTTGCTTACCCATCATATCTTTTGTCTTCTTGAAATGTTTATACCAGCGCCCAAATTCCTGACACTTTGCCGCCGACACATTTGCATAGTAAGTGCTGTTCACAATGGAGGAAATCATACTCTGAAAGAGAGAGATTGATTGAGAGAGCGGGAGAGACTTTTAGATTCTCACTGTGGAAAATACAGACATAATATTAGAGCTGGTGGAACATGCAGCAACACTGTCGCTTGTCAAAGCAAATAAAATACAGGGGAGGATAAAAGTGTAAGACATGCAGATGTGTAAGATTCTTTCCTTCCAAACGAACAAGAAATTACATCAAACAAGGTTTAATCTGTTGTTTTTAATTTTTTTTATCAAATGCCACAGAGTTTGTCTTTTGCAATGTGGGTATTATTCATCAAGAACAAGAAAAATATTTACCTTCAAAAGGAACATAGCAATGTATTAAGCATCAACAGCTGTGGAGCTGTTTCATGTAAGCGAATACGAATCTTTTTATTTTTATTTGTGCAATCTGTTGGAAACAAAAAAAACTTCAAGCACGTCGGGGTCCGCAGCGAGCATGTCGCTCTGTGACGCTGACTCTCCCTATACAGTTGACTCTCTGCTCTCTCAACATTTACCTCCAACCTGAGACAAACAAAAAAAGCCCCATTTATTAAATCCCCATGCAGTTTCATTAAAACGAGCGTTTTAACACCTCGCCAGCCTCCGGGTGAATGCAGAAAAAAAATGTTTTTGATTGTTATAAATATTCAAAAGAACCAAACCATCTGTTTTCAAATTATAGGTATGCCATCTTTATCGTTTTCTATAATATATGCGCTTGGAGGTTTTGTGCGGGGGACCTTCTGGCAGAACGAGCACAAACGAACTGTTTCAGCATAATTCTGCTTTTCTGGCTTCAGCTTCTCCGCGCAGACCGGAGAGGAAAAAGCCAACAGCTGTGCCATCAAAAAGGTCAGAGCAACTCTGAACTCCTGACCTTTTGTATTAAAGGGATACTTCAGATTTATTTCATGTAAGGTTCTGTTAAGAGGTTTTGACTGGTAGGTCTCTGCAGAAGTAGTCAGAGCAAAGTGAAGACAAAAGCTTTCTATCGTGTTAAAAGACCTTCATATATAATTATATTTTATAAACTATCTGAACAAGTAACAATGACTTTTTTATATACAGCCGTCAAAACAAATTGGGTTTTCCTGTTACAAATGTAAATAAAGCACAATATGCTTAATTTGTCAGACACATTTCACATGGGAAAGTCCCACAGCAGCACAGATCCACCACCATACTTAACAGTGTGGATGAGGTTGAGGTTTCGTTTCAAGTCAGACTTAGCTGGATTGTTTGTTGCTTAGGGGCAAAATATAAAGTCTGACCAAAACACATGGCTCAGCTGAGGTTTTCTGCTGCATTTTAACTCAAACTTTTGACAGACTGTGGTTCATGCCTGCTTATAGTGTGTAAATAAGAAGCAACTGAGATAAGAACCAGTTTTTGTAACCACTTTCTGCACCTTACTTAACCAGCAGGTTCTCCATTCTTTCCCCTTTTGAAGGTCAATGTTAATTGCAGAGCAACGCCAAATTTGGAGTAAATCACCATGAACATCTGCGTAAATCACCAGGACTATTTAAAGGTACAAACCTTATTTTGCAGTTGATATTTGCAAGACTGGGGTTTTTGACATGACAGAAATCAGCTTTCATTTGGCCCATCTACTGCAGGTAAAATATTAATCAACCTACATCTCAACAGAACCCGACTTTAAAAGGATCTGAGCTGTCCCATTAAGTTATAGATAAAACCACACAAGTTTATATCATTTCTTAAATGATATAAACTTTGCCCTTTACTTCAAATTAATACAAACAGTCTGCCAAAGGTCTTTAATAACATGCTTTAGGTTTATCTTGCTCATGGTTAATCTAGTTTGGCAGGAAATTGTTGTTGAACTATGTAAGACAACCTTGTAAGATGGTATCAAAAACACAGTCTGAAACTTAAAATCATCTAAAAGAAAACATTAGACAGCAGAAAAACAGCCAGTTGTTCTCTCCATCATCTCCTTTACTGCAAAGACACTGCTAGATTCTTTGCAATCCCCCTAAAGGTTTTTCTGGTACATTTTTCACATTCCAGACATTCTCTGCAACTTCCCACAACGTATCACAAGGATCTAACCATGAATACTGATAACTGCATCACTTCATTTCCTTTGAATTCAATTCAGTTTATGTACAAGGAACCAATACACCACAAATGTTAACTCAAGTCACTTTACAGGACAAACGGTTTGAATTTATATCCAGAAATATATATTTAAACCAGTCTAAATCTTACTTAATGCAATGCAATTAAAGTTTCACTACTGTTAATACTATCTGACTGGTGAATTTTATGCTGCATTCCAGTTTTACTTAGAACTGGGACATTCTGACTTCCTGATCATAAAAATCCATTAGAAACCTATCCAAAGTCGGATTTCCCTTCGGAAACTGTGAAAAACTCCAACTACCATCAGTTACCCTCTGTAAGGCCAACGTCGCGTTTCAATATGGCCGCTTCTCGCATCAACAGTAGTACGCTGAGGTAGAAACATGTCTAGTTTACAAGTAAACATGTAGAAGAGCAACTAAATGTTACAAGTTTATCCTGAACAAATTAAAAGTTGCTTAAGCTTCTGAAAAGTAAAGCTTAAAATAATTATTTTTGTGAATTTGATTAATGTGAATTTGACATCAAATCCACATTAATCCTGTGTGAGGGGCTCTACAAAACAGTCTAATATAAACATAATTTCAATAAAATATATATATATATTTTTTTTTGCTGAACTGGATTATAACCAACTATAATAATAATAACTAACCCTATTTTTTCAGGTTGGAGTTAACATGTTACAAAACCACTCTTCTGTTCAAACTGTAAGAACATGTCAGATCTTAAACTTTTTCTAATGATCGAATAAAAGTGGATAAGACTGTTATCTGTTGCAGGTAGGGTATTGATTGCTCATGGTGTTTTAATAGAAAGTTAATTTTATAAAGCTGGAACGACACAACAAAAACTTCAGAAGAAGCTCAGAAAGACACCAGAGGAAAGAACCATGAGAGAAGTCAGTAGAAGATCTTAATTGTGGTAGAAAACATTTAAATGTTAAGAAAATGGATCACAATACAGTGAAAATAAAACATAACTAATCTATAGTTCAAAATGCCTGTGTACAGCGGATGGTGCGCACACTTTCAGAAGCTGATTTTATCTTAATATTTTCTGGGAAAAATTAAGACAGCTGAGCAGAGTCACATTGGCGACTGCAGCTGGGTGTGAATCTGTGCCAAGCATGTTGTGGTGCATCATCCCGCCATGATGAAAAACAAGAGCGGAGGATGCGGGGGGGGGGGCAAAGAGGTCTGCAGTCGGACTTCAACAGTGTAACAAAGCGGTCCTTTATAGATTTATTGAAAAGGCTTCATTCAATAAAAAACCCTGATGGAGTTCAGGTTGGGGTTAGGAAGTCAGAATTAGCTTTTTAATGGGTCATACATTTATGTATGAAGCACTTCCTTCTTTAGAGTTTATGCAATATTGTTATTAGCAAAGAATAAATAGTAGTTCAACCTTTTGTGGTCGATTCCTTCGGATGCGGCGAAGCCGGCCTGGTTTCCTGCCGTGTGTTTTAGCTCGGGGGGGTCGAGATGGGAATATTCTGGATGATAAATGGCGTACCTGGCAGTGAACCATGCAATCCAGTTTAACCTGGTTCCAGCAGCCCAAAGATCCACCTGAAAAGGCTAAATTTAAAGTGAATACAGTTCTCCTTTTAGTTCGGGGGGGTTGGGATAATGAACTCCTCTCCTCTAGCCTGCCATATTTTATTTACAGTATATCTGGGCTAAGGCGGCTCCAGGCAACAAACAAGAGGCCTGCAGATCTCTCTCTCTTTCTCTTGCTCCCTTTTCCTCCGCCATCTTTGACACAGATGTTCTAATAAACGCTCCTCATTAATCAGCCCTCTCCCTCAATACATCACTCTACCTCTCACAGGGGGCCCAGCCTGTATGTGTGAGGAGAAACAACACACACACACACACACCTATTCTGCGTCCCCCCACTGCTCTGTCACACACACATGCAGACGCACTAAGTGAAATCAAGCAGATAACCAGTGCCTCTGCTTCCACTGTGGAGCCAGCGGGAGGGCTGAGCTTCGGTGTGTCAACAGGTAGTAACTCTGCCTCTGTGCCTGCATGTGTGTGTGTGGACCCTTTAAATGATAGCCATCTGCAGCACAGAGTGCTTATCGGCAAGACCAGGAAGTGGCACTGGGCTACTATCGGTCCCCAACATCTACTCCACTCCGCGACATAGGAGACAGGAAGAGAGAGAGAAGTGTGTGTGTATGTCTGCATGTCTGTGTGTAAGTGGATCGCAGTGCAGCAACCAGGTACTGTACACACACACACACACGACTGCGCCGGTTGCCTGAATCGGTAGGGAAAAAGCGAATCCTATTTGCGACACTGCACCTCGCCGCTCGCCAACATCTAACAGAGCTCAATTATGGCACATATTCATCTCAACTGGGATGACCCCTCCCCTCAACCACTGCCATCGCCACAGACACAGAGACGCCACGCACTGGCAGCCAGGTTGCGCCTGTGGCAGCCGAGGTGGCGAAGGCCTCGCAAAGATGGCATTTTGATGACTTCGCTGCTACACGACGCAGCAGCTGGTGCATCAGGGGCAGCTCAGTGAGAGGGTGGATGGGGGGAAATTCTCGTTTGTTGCCATAGTTTCTGCAAACCAAACGAGGGTGTGGGGTTTCTAAGCTTGGTAGCATCTAGGGCTGAAACGATTAGTCGGATTAATCATGATTTTGCCAAACCTCTTTAAAACATCAGTTTGTCATTAATGAAGAGTACGGCTGAAACGATTAATCGTTTTGAATCAAATATTGAAATAATCGTCAGCTAATTTAGTAATCGATTCATTATGAACTGGAGTAGACAAGGCCAAAAAACAACACACTCAGAGCAGTAATTAAGCCAAAAATGTAGCAAAAAAAAACAAAACAATTGTCTGCCTGTTCTACCCAAAACCCCTCAAGCGGTGTAGTTTTATCATCACCTGATTCAAATTCTGTTAAAAAATCTCTTATTAAGCAACTTTTACGACCCAATTATTAATCAGTTAATCCAAAAAATAATCAATAGATCAATCCTATACTGTATTGGTGTTAAGTCAAGCAGAAAGAGTTGCGTTTTTCACGTTATTTTTATTTTAGCTGCAGATGCATCCTTTGCTACAAATGATCACTAAAGAGATTCAAATGTTTGAAATGTTTAATTTAATATTTAAAAAAGGAATTGAGTTATTTGTTTTAACATGTTTCTAATATTTCACAGAAAAGGCTTAAATAAGAAAATCTGTAGAGTGGCAACTATTTTTATCCGACTAATCGATTAATTGTCAGAATTAACTAAAATAACAATTAGTTGCAGTCCTAGTAGCTGATTGGTTGATGAGAAGTTTAATTTTGCAGAAGCTTCTTCGAGTCATTACCCGTTAATGTTTAAGAGCCGCTGTGGGTCGGAGCCAATTGCTTGAGCAGTGAGAGTAGCGTCCAAACACACAGAGTGAAATTAAAGATTTGACATCGCAGAGTACGAAAGAAGAATTTCAACAACAATAATAAAGCGTTTTCTTCTCCTCCATCTCCTCTGAGCGCTGTTCAGAGGTGGGCTTGCTCACTCACTCGCAGCCATCCTGTCATCTGTTAACCTCGCCTTTTGCTTTTGGATTACACAGCAGAATATCAGGGAAACACTAATCCTAAAAAAGGCCCCAGTCTTCTGTTCCCTCCCACTACGCCCCTTTCTCCTCCCACAGCCCTCGCTCGCTTTGGTTGAAACCTTGCAGGGAGGGGCCTGGGAGCCGGGGAGAGTGTTTATCGGGGAGCAAACGGCTGGGTGGGGGTAGCCGGACACATGCGGCCCCCACAGAGTAACAGATGTCAAATGCCGTCATAGCAGCCGTCTCTTAGATACAATTGGATCATCAGGACATGTTCTAACAAACCGAAGCCAGAAATTTCAAATTGATAGAGTGGTTTGCAAAATAAATTTCCAGAAAGTATTGTTGCCTCAATAAAATCAACCAACTTCCATCAAACGCCACCGAATTAGCAAACAGAATCCAATCATATTATAAATACAGCCAATCAAAGGTTTCTTGGACACCGTTAGTCGATGTCTTTTGAGGTGGTTTTGACTCTGCTGTGGCATCA
This sequence comes from Brachyrhaphis roseni, assembly GCA_903066815.1. Classification (NCBI taxonomy): domain Eukaryota; kingdom Metazoa; phylum Chordata; class Actinopteri; order Cyprinodontiformes; family Poeciliidae; genus Brachyrhaphis; species Brachyrhaphis roseni. The sequence continues at coordinate 53,113 of CAEFZY010010290.1, forward strand.
GCCATCTTCTGTGGTCTGGCATATTGGCGCTGCAGCTTATCTACAGCTAAGAGGAAGCAGTTAGATAAGCTCAACATTAAACGGAGGGTATAATGTATTTTCCATTTTATTGCACAACTGAGCAACTTGTTATAAAAACACTGTATGTCTCAAAAACAACTTGATAGATATTTTACTGCACATATAGCCCAATCTGATACCTTGTCTCTTTAAGAAGCTGCTACCTTTTCTCACACTCCCCCTTCAGCACATAGTAACAACAATGCTTCTCCTTTATGCTGTACTTACCATCACTGCTCCCAAAAAAACTGAATATGTGTTTTGATCCTTGCTGGTATTTGCACAGTTTTCTATTTGTTGTAAATACTTTGTTGTTTATCGTGCACAAACATGCATGAATGTTTTGCACATCTTTTTTAAAAAGTTCCTACTTACTTGCACATTTCTTTTAATCTGAATATGCTTCCATCTGCTTTGCTGCTGGTAAACCTGAATTTACCTTATTCTATTCTATTCTATTCCTGTGTCCGTCATTAAGACTGATGGACACAGGGTGTGTTATTAAACGATAATCTAAACATTGAACATCTCCCCTGGCTTTGCTCAACACATCATCTGAAAATGGAAAGAGTTTAGCCTCCAACCTACCCAAAACTTTGCTGTCTAAGTGAAAAACAGGATAAGGAAGGCAATTAATAAAAGAAGAGGTTAAGAAAGCCATGACAAGAAACTGGAGAGCCACAAATCTGAATCTGTCGACAGGATAACTATTTGTCAAACCTACAGAGGAAAGATATCCTGTTTGAAGTTTGTGAAAAGCTATGAGCCAGAGGAATAGCAAACAGGAAAATTTAAATGATTGGCTTCCTTACAAGATGCCATGTTTGGTAAAGTTGGCCTCTACATTAGTATAAACACATATTTCCACACTAAAGCTCAGTATCATGTGGTAAAGATGCTTTCTTTCAGTGGGGAAAGGTCAAATTTGAAGAGAAATTAGAGCAAAAGAGGCGGCAATGCAGGCTCACCTTCCAATGGACGGTTTGGGCAGAGCTATGACTGAGTTAAAAATAGGCCAGTCAAAATCCAGACCTAAATCTAATTGACAATGACTATGTCAAGATTTGTAAAATGCTGTTTACAGATGCTTGAGGTATCTGGTGAAGAAGAACGAATGTAAATTTAAGCTTCTAGATGGACAGAGGTGGCAGAGAAATGGAGGAAAAGTCCTGCAGCTCAAGAGAGTCCAGATATAAATCATGTTCCTTCACTAGGATGCTCTTATATCACATTAAAATCCCAGTAAAACTCCTAGAATTGTGTTGCTGTAGCAAAATGTAGAAAAATCCACAGGATAAGCTAGTGTAAGCTCATTGCTGTTGTGTATATATATCTGAGATAGCTTTGGTTTTACAAAACAGAGCATTTAGGGCTGATTTATAGCATTTAAACTGGTAAGTGGGAAAGAAAGACATTGGCTTGAAAGAAAAAAAAAAAACAAAAGCAATCTGATAATTTAATCTGAAACTTGTGTGTGTGTCAGTCTTGCGAATTTGTGTCTGAGACAGACTGAATGTGCTTTGTGTGTTAAATCCTCGGAGCTAGTGTGCGCTCTCCTCTGAGCCGTCTTCACATATGGACCGTAAACAGAGTGATTACCAGACCGGGCTGGGCTCCGCCTGAACGCCACCCAGGGACTCTTTACATCATCATGCCCAGCTAAACACACACACACACACACACACACACCCACGCACGCATGCACCGAAAGCAGCTTCTTGCGCATACGCACGGCACAAACCCGGGTCTCCAGGTGACCATCCGGTGGACTGGGAGGAGAGCTGGCTGCTCGCTGAAAACCTCAAAGAGCGCAGATATAGTCTGAATATTTCACCAACAAATCCAGGAAAACACACACAAGCCGAGATATGCAGCCTTTTCTTTCCATTCACTGCCTCCATGATATACCGACTGTATTGCCTTTTAATACAATATCAGTGGAAGCGCTGTATTGAACCTCTCGGCACGCAGCGTAACACCTAACATGTGAATGTGTAATTCTCCAGCCCAGTGCAGCGATACGAAATGAACTAAAAAGACAAAATAAAAAAGAGAGAGCAAAAAAGAAAAAAAAAAACAATCCGGATCGTTCTGGGATCGGTCCAGTGTTTATCTAACAATAACCATAAGTTCAATAACACCTCTGGTTTTTTGGCTGCCGCTGCACGCACGTCTCTTGGTGTGTGTGTGCGTGTTTAGTAGGCGGCAAAAAAGGGGAAAAAAATATTCAGACGACAATGGCCATTGATTTGGATTTTCTATGCCAATTCTCTTTCCCAGTGGATCAAACTCAGGGCATTTGATAAGTGAAAGATAAGAGACGGAGGTGATGGAGATAGGGGTGTTTGTTTTGTTGTGTGGTATGGTAGCGGAAGGAGGGGAGGTGGGTGAGGTTGAGATATTTTTCTGCTTTCTTTTGCTCTTTTCTGGGGGTGGGGGGAATTTTGAATAAGCGGATTGGGCTTCAGCACCTGTGATAAAGGGCATTCTTTAGCCAGAGAGCTCTGATTCATGTCTTTGAGTAACTCCTTGAGGGCGTTTCTTACTGTAGAGTGGCTCCATTGCTCGGGCGGCAGGTCCTCCAGCTTAGGACAACTGTTGAGAAACAAAAAAACACACAGGAGACAGAGGGTGTGAGGAGAGGGGAGGAGAAAGGGATGGAGAAAGACAAGGGGTAGAGAGAGAGGATCATGAAAAAAAGCTAAAAAAAATCCCTGAAAAATATGAATTTATTTGCAGATTTACTCCCTGAGGAGCTCAAATCAGTTTTAAAAAGCTGAATTTACTTGGTTTGCACTTTATATCACTTAAATTTTCCAACATTTTGATTATTAGGGAAAAAAAAACTGTAGTACAAGTTTAAAATGTCAAATGAATAATAATTTTAACTTGGTTTTACAATAGTAAAACAATGTTTTAAAGTGACTGCCAGTTCTCTTTGTAATATTAATAACTACTGGTGCTTAGGACAGGAAAAGTAGAAAAATATGTTGAATTTTGATTATTAATACTGACTATTAGGAAAAAACTATTGTAGACTTTGAGCAGAGCACCAACGTGAGTGATGTCAGCAAAAGAGCCCCTGATGAAAAAATTATAAAACCTAAAATGTGATTCATAAAAATGGTAAAAAAAAATAAATAAATAAATAAATAAAAAAATTTAAATCACCATTTAGTTTTTGAATGGACTTTGTAGCAGAAGGTAAGAGGAAGCAGTTTGCTTTTTAAGATAAAAGTTTTTAAAGATTTTTCCATTTTAAAAACAAAACAACTTTATTTTTTAGTTGTATTATGGTTTTTATATTTAACTAATTGCTGTAGCATTGCAGGTCAAAAATCAGACAAATTAATTCATTGAGTGTGGATTCTTTTCTCTTTTCAGCAGCAAAATACGGGACTAATAGGGTTATAGGGTAATAGGGTTTCAATAGAAATGTGAATACAGTGAGAAAAGCCTTTCAGAATAAACGTATTAAACGTCTCTAGTGATTGATTCTAGATTATAGACCAGGTCAATTCTAGATGACATGAAAGAAAAGAAACATAATTTACAATACGCTGTCAAACAATTATTAAAGACCTGCTCAATTATTTCCGTTATACAACAGACTGCAAGACTTGATCTGTAATTATGAACCTGAAAGATGCTGCTTGCTGTTCTGATATCAACTGATCTACATCCTGTAAAAATGTGAGTTTTCATTAATGAAGTAAAGCAACTAGATAGGAATGATGCAGGGCTGACATGTCCTACTGCTGAATTTGGATGGAAAGAATTTAGGCGTTTAATTGTTTCTGCCACAAACAAAAGGTGAAAAACTGAGGATAGTTTATAAATGTCAACATTTTTGTCACAAAACTGGAAAAGAACTTGGATCATTACCATAACTAGATGATTGATCAGCTGTTCCAAAATGTTAAAATCCAATATTATTCAGATCAGAAAAACGCACAGAATAACAACCCTCTTCAGTGTGGACGCTGTTACTGACTGAAGAAGAGTGAATTAACTACTTTCAGTACTAGTGAAATGCTTAAAAATGAAATCTGATGTACCAAAGAAATGCAAGTGGCTTCATTGAGTCTACGAAAGAGCAGAAAAAATTGAGACTTAAAACAGTTAACAGGAAGGTTTAACATAACGCATTTTTCTTCTCAGCGTTTAGTCGTACTCTGTCATGAAATGCACTGGATTTGGAAATGCTTGCAGTCTGTTCTCAGAATTAGGAATATTCTCTAGGGAATACAAACAGACAGCTGTTCTGGTAACGCTAGCCTCACAGTTTAAAATGTTAAACCAATAATAATTTGGACTTGGTTTTGAAATAGTAATACTCTAAGTTAAAGCAGCTGCTCATTCATACACACAGTGTGACATCACCTCTGCTCGTAATATGAATGAATAACGGTGCTTAGGACAGGAAGACGAGAAAAATATACGTTTTATTCTTATAATTGGATAACAAGAAATCGGATTTGGTATCTGTAGTACAAATTCTAGGACTGAAAAATCCAGCCACAAACATTAGATCATTTCCCCAGAAAACAAATATGTGAAATCTGTTTCAGTTAGTCCAATCCCGTTTGAAGTCCATGTGCTGTTGTACTGAAGACGCATCAGAAAGGCAGAGCAGAGAAGAAACCAGAGAGAAGAGAGAGCCGAACACACGGGCCTCTGCTCGTTTTTCCTGCTGCAAGCATCCCTCCAAGACAGACAGATTTCATTTGGCGCATCAAGCAGATGCATCTGGAGATTGCTCTGTCTCTTTCTCTCTCTTTCTCTCTGCCTTCCTCCTCTCTCTTTCATATTCTCCCTCTCTCCCTCTTTCTCTCTCTCCTGATTGTTCTGATTAGTTAATTACTTTATACAACACATCTGCTGGATTGATGCATGAATTATACATCAGCTGCATGTGGCGACTATTATTCTGTGTTACTCGTACCTTCCTGGCTTGTTGTATTCGCTGAGACAATTTAAGGTCTAACTGGGTAGATTTCTGCAGTCAGACCGCAATATTGCTGAAAATATTCAGCACAACAATACGGTTATAGGAGTAACAGACTGACGTTGAATTTAGTTGGGAGAGTCATCAGCTGCAGACATTCATCTCTACCTGGAAAAACACTCCTGGGTTTTGAAAATGAGAAACATATTTAGATGGAGGGTGTGGGCAGCTGAACTGGGCTCCAGTGGTTTCACCAAGTCTGGATGTGCAAGATGTATGTTTGATGCTTTGCTATACACTAAAATTAGCAAAAAAAAAGATGTGATAAATCCACAAAAATAGGAGAGAATATTTGGAGAAAACTCAGTCATTTAGTTTGTTGGAAATGTTCTGGAGAATGGAAAAGACAAGGATGCGTGCAGCGGTCGAGGCCAACATCTGCTAGCGAGAAAACACACATCCTTGCACGTGCACGCACTCCATCAAGCCGACAATGGATTTTCCAGAACACCTTAAACTGCTCCAGCAGCTAGAGAGCCTCTGGGGAGATGGAAGTGAACAAGAGGAGGGAAAGAGCGAGTAAAGCGGGAGGAGGGAGCAGGGGAAGACAGCTATCCGCGCATTCAGAGGCTGGCAGGCCGGAAATAAACACAACCTTCTGTATTCTGGCTGGTGGACGTGCTCGCATCAGTCAGTGCATGTGTGAGTGCTCGGCTGGAGAAGGTGGGAGGCGGCGGCGGGCGGGGGAGGTGGGGAGACAGAAGGGGAAGAGGCAGAGCAGGAACAGCTCTCCAGAGAGTTGCAGAACACTAGGTTAGCGTGCAGCTGGCACGAGCCTCCACATCAGCGCCAGCTGACTGCGCGCACACACCATTGTGTCCACGAGCACAAGCGAGCCCGATTAGGTCCAAAAATATAAACGTGTGTGTGCTTGCTGTGTAATAATACAACAAAGGCTCTCACACCTACAGAGGAGAATTTAGCATCCAATGTGATGAGAAGACAGTTAACAGCGTTCAAGCTAAGGCTTGAGCTGGTTGTTTTCTCTTCCCTGCAGCATCGTTTAGGTTTCAGGTTTTATGTTCTGGTTCTAACTGGTTGCTCAAGTTAGCTGGAATACAACCTCAGATGTGTAAAACTTAATTTTGTTCAACCAATATTTGAAAAAGTTTGTAGAATAACCAAACGGTGCAAAAATGTTGAGCAATTGTCTTCTGGATGTTTGCATCTGTGCTTTACATTACTGTTTATGAAATTTGCAACATCTTCCTATGACCTTATTTTAGGGTGTATTCACACCAGCTCTGTTAATCCACTTTAATCAAACTTTAGTTCATTTGCCTAGAAAGTCCAGTTTGTTTGGGGAAGTGTGAACGCGTAATCGAACTCTGATGCAGACCAAAAAGGTGAACTATAATCCCCCTAATAACCTAAGTCTAGGTTCGATTGCAGTGAACTCTGGCGTGATTAAAAAGCAGAATATGAATGCAAATGGATCAGGAATCACTCCAAAAGCAGGACGTGAACTATAATGCAGAATTCTGGGTAAATACAATCTAAACAAATCTGAGAACCTAACGCTAGTGGAGGAAGTGGCTCATGATCTTTTGCCAAAGACAAAACATAAATCCTACAACTGCTAAAATTTGACTCCAATCCATTTTTGTTTATATTTTGAGAAGAAGAAAGTTGAGCTCAACTGAGGTTTTTATATTGTTCCCTTCAGTAGTTCTTGGTGCAGCGCCACCACGGGCGAGGAGGGAAACAGGTTTTTCAAAAGTTTTGGATCGTTTGACACAGTGCACCGTGAAAGTAAACTATACCAACCGAAAATGCAAGAAATGCTGTAATTTTGGTCCCTAATCGTATGAAGTCCACTGGACTATCTGGTGTGAAAACACCCTCAATTTATTCATTTAATTGGTTCTCGCAAACCACAGAATTTCAGTAATGATGTCTAAACTTTGACTGGGCCAATACAACTGGGTCAATATCCTGTTGACGTCCCAGTTTGGACCGTCTGACAGACAGATGGATTCACATTGGACTCCAGAATAATTTGGTCAACTTAAAGAGTGCAAAGTGACCAGATATTCATTTTTAGGCTTTACAGTTTTCCAGATCAGTTATGTTTAGTTTCCTCCAGAAATTGTGTTGTGCATTAAGAGAAAACATCTCTACACTTTTGCAATTTTTTTGCAATTTTTTTTTAGGATTTCAGGATCTGACCTTGGGATGCTTTTCTTTCCAGGAAAGATTGTCCACTCTCCCCAACGATTTCCATTTTTTATTTCTATAAAATGACCCAGTAAAACTTCTCAGATTGATGAGAAAGAGGAACTGGTTCTGTGAGGTTCTTGCTGTTGTTTTTCTTTCTTGGCACTGTTTAACACATGCTGTATGTAAACTGCCAAAATTCCTGATTACATATAAACAATGCATTTGATTAGCAGAATCTGGACGTCGCTATTATGGAAGCAGCATGAAATAACTTATTCTATGAATATTTTCTTACTTTTTAATAAATACTTCCTTATCTGAAGTATTTTTTTGGATGCATACTTTTTCATAGTTTTATAGGTGTGTGAATGTTTTGAGTATTTGTGAGTGAGAATGGATGATTGTAACCAAAAGAAACAGTAGGAAGTTCCCATCTTTAAGATTGAATTTTCAATCTTAAAAGTACAGAACAGATGATTTTATGCATAAAACCTTAAAATCAAATAAATGTTTGTGGTCTGGATTCAAAAGAAACATTTAACATCTGGGGATTTTTGTAGATATTTCTGGTTCAAAAAAGAAACAAAAAACATAAAAACATTTGGATTAATCTGCTGGAATCTCCTTTTATTTACGGCGCTTGATTCAATATTTGCAGCTTTATCGTTATATTATATTTTATCTTCCTTCACCCATTTACAAAACAAAACGCTAATCAGTTAACAGCACTTACCAGTTAAATTTAGATCAGCCAGTGGCGCTAAATCCACTCAATCGCTTTAAACTAAACTGTGAACAGAGTCTTGGATGATGCATTCGCTCTCTGCGTTTCCGTCTCTTAACAGACAAAGTGACTAACTATAAAACAAGTGTGTGTTTTTGGCACCCACTAGGTGTGGAGGTTTTCCTCTGATATCTGTTCCTGTTTCCTGGGAGAGGTCAGGCGGCTGTTCCTGTGACTAATAATGCTATTCTGGGTATGAAACCAGCAGATTGGCACCTGCCAAGGAGAAAATGCTACGTGCTCATTGTGTTAACGCTGCAATCAGGGATTAATGCGGCTCTACAGTAAACCCTCAGATGAGATTAATGTGTTCTGCAGGTGTGAAGATAATAATAATAATAATAATAATAATAAGCGGTGCCAGGTTCTTACCTGTGCAGCTGGATCTTAAGCGTGACCACGTGGTAGACGTCCTGCAGCATGTCGGCCACTGTGGCGTCCGGCGCGTCTGTCACGTACGACAGCGGGACGGGGTTCCACTTCCCCACCTGAATCATACCTGAGTGGATCACAAACATGCCGACGTGGGTGAACAACAGATGTGGACAAGAGAGCGAGTGCATCTAAGCATCTGAGCTAATTTAAAAAACAGTAACACGTGTGAAAAGTGCGAATAGCACCATGTGTAGGCACCCAAGAAGCATCTTGGTGCCATAATCACTCTCCACGCCTCTTTTTTTATTAGTGAAATCACAACAAGCATGTGCGAACTTCTCTTGACGCCGTCTTCAAACCTGCAGCAGCCCACACAGCAGGACGCGAAGAGGAGGAAGGCTCGCGGGAGAGCTGGATAAGGATGTGTGTGAGTGTGTGTGTGAGATGGACAGGTTATAATAAAAGAGCATGCAAAGAGGCACCTTGAAACAGCCAGCCTCAGCCTGCATGTGCTCCAGTGCAATTAGTGGACCCTTTCCTCCACCTGCCTTCACCACCTACACTCGCTGTTTGTGTGTATAAATATACGTACTGGAAGTGTGTGCAGAGCATGCATGTATGTAAAAACAGGTAGTGCGCCTGACCCATTGGAGACTTTAGCGTCTCCTGTCTGGGATCAAGATGAGCTACACTGCAAAAACACAAAATCTTCCCAAGTACTTTTGTCTAGTTTCTAGTGCAAATATAGTAATACACTTGAAACAGGACAAAACTAACTTACAAGTAATTTAGGAGCTTGTTTTAAGTCATTAACACCTAAATATTGATGAAAAACTATTCGTTCCACTGGTGGATTATTTTACTTATAACTAATATTTTCATCAATATTAAAAGAAACTCTTATATATTGATTAAAAGTCACTTGTAAGTTAGTTTTGTATTATTACAAGTAAGACTTGTTTGATGATTAATAGATTAATCAGATAAAAAATGGCAGATTTTGCATTTTTTATTTAACCACTAAAGCCTTTTATTACACAATATTTGAAAAACATTAAAAGCAAATAATTCAATTACTTTTTTCAATAAGAGGACAAACATTTTATTATCTAAAATGCAGTAAAATAGCATTAAATTAAAGAATGTGATTATTTGTAGCCAAGGATGCATCTACAACAAAAGAAATATTTCTAATATCAACATGTGAACAGCTCAGCCCTTTCTGTTTGCCTTTACATCAATGCAGATAATCTGTTGTTTATCTTTCTGATTCATAAATGGACAGCAAAAGGTGCTTAATAGATTTATTACAGAATTTGAAGCAGGTGAAGCTAAAACTGCCACTTGAGTTCTGGGTACTTTCAGACAAAGACGATTTTTAACCTTAAATTCAAAATATGTGTATTTGTACAGTTTTGTTTTAATTACTGCCCTCAATAGGTTGTTCTTTCAGCAAATGGCCACTTTTAATGATTAATAATTACTAAATTAGTTGACGATTATTTCATTAATCGATTAATCACGATTAATTGTTTGCACTAGGAACCAGATTTTGTGAGATTTTGCATTTATTTCAGTGTACTGTAGCTTCACATTTGCTGTAGCTGGGTTACGATGGTCACACAGTGTGTGTGAGCGTACAGTAAGAGCATGTCAGGGTGACGGAGCGACCTCGGTGGTTACCTTTGGCCTGAGCTGCGGAGCTGTGGGAGTAGCCCAGCGACAGCAGGGCCATCTCGATGAGCTGGTTGAAGAGCATGTCCTTGCGCACCAGGACGAACTCGGCATGTTCCTCCTTGCTGTCGAAGTCCATGGGGTTCTCGTAGTGCTCGACCACGCAGAACACGGGCAGCATGTTGCCTGACGACACACAGGCACAGGCGAGAAACTGAGTGGGTTCCACGTTTCTCCACATGCAAACGCTGACCTTCAGCGTTCCGTCGGCAGGCTGAAATTCAGCGCCGATGATTAAGTTACAGTAAGTGTCGAGGGACTCGGCGGGAATGACTCGGCTGCCGCAGAACAGAAGTGAACATAAAGATGAAGACATTGCTCATGTTTGGAACAGCTTCTAATCAGAGGCACACACTTTTACCCTTTATTTCCTTCTGGTGATATAGATATTGTTAACCTTCACATGAGATGTAAATGTAAATCTGAAACCGTATCAAGTAGCTGCTCATAACTGTGTTGAGAAGTCATCATCTGTACATCTCCAGCCTCTCCTGTTATTTTAAAATCTCCCCTCTAGGGTGGGGTGTTGTTTTTGTGCGTTTTTGTGGTTTTCACAAACAGTTGCTCTCAAAAGTGTACACACCCTATAAAATACCAGGGAATGTGTTTTAAAAAGGTCTGACCAAGATAAATCTCTTAGTTTTCCCACACATTAAGGTGTATGCTACATAATTCAACCAAAAATACTTATTTTAGTTAGAAAGAATGAAAAAAAACCATCCTTAAACTAATACTTTAGATTTATTTGGTCCACAATTATCACTTAAAGTGAATCTGATTATGCTTTAGTTAAAGCTATATATTACTCAAATGTCGCAAAGGTATCAATCAGGAGAAGGTTACAGAGAAATTTCATAGCTTTATAAGGACACCATGGCACAGCGAAGGCTGATATCAACGATTATGGAACAAGACAAAAGTTACAAACGGAAAATGTTTCTTCAAAATAAAGAAAAAAATGACTAAAACTCAAAATATTTCAGTTCAAGGCAACAATGACTTCACCTTAAGAAAATTTAAGATTAGTTTGCTTTTCAATTGAAATTCTCAGAAAATTTTTACATTTTATAAAATGGTCCATGCTATTTTATTGCTTTCTTCTTCTATTCCATATCAAACCAAAATAACTCTGAAAATGACTTTCTGACGGTACATATTATTTAGAGAAGTCATACTGGTTGTCAAAGAGAGCACAAAATGACTGTATGAAGAGCATGAATTCATCCACAGAAAGTTTAGAAATGGATGAAACTGAACAGAAAAAAAGCACTTTGTTTGTTGATGCATTTATAAAAGAAAAACAGTTTAATCTTTTTGAGTTTTGTCAAGTTGATCACTTGGCGATCTACAGGAGAATCACCAGTTTTAAGTCTTTTATTTTCTTCTGGATTAAATCTATCAAAAAACTTGCAACATTCTTTTCCAGAGAGGCGCAACAGAAATCATCTTTTAAACAGAATTAGCTGATTTACAGTTTAGCTAGCTAAAACAATCTGAGCTGTTTCTGAGGGAACGCAACTCAAAAGTTAGCTATTTTCTGTAACATTGAGATATTCGAAAAATAAGTGGTAGGAAGCACAAAATGTGTATAAATTTAAAAAGAAATTCTGAACATTTGTTGGTATTCAAAAAGTATCTTGAATTCCAGCAACTTTAGCTCTTAAAATTGGCCCAAACTCTAAGATCAGTGCCTCTCTTTTTTGTTTATTAAAGGGCAAAGTTTATATATTTCACCAATGAACTACCGCAAATTTTAAACATATGAATTTATATACATTATTGTCTGTAAAAATAAAATCAGAACCAGCAGGTTGGACCTGAAAGTAAACCAGAAACCTGGATTGGCCATTAAAGCCCAAACGGTGCATCACTACATAAAACATCCATTCCTCTCTCTCCTTTTGGGCACAATATCCTCCTTATTCACTGTCAAGGTACTGTGATTACATTTGCTTTTCAACTCTTTTGCTTGCCAACCCAAAATCATCTTCCCATGATGCAGCGCTTCAAATCCCGAGCCACCTCCGCGCCCCGAGGTTCACTCTTCTGTGTCAACAGTGGCTCTGCTGTTTTAAGCAATGAGCAATTCTTGTCCAAAGACTGAATTTTCAAATGTGCAAATATCACCTGATATGGCATTTCTGTTAAAATAACATCCCTGTAAATTGAAGAGTGAGAAAAGGGTAAATTTGGCCTTTTAAAATTGAAGAAGAGGAGGAAAAACAGAACATGCCGAAGCATTCTTGAAGCAGAGCGTGTTTACGAGCCGCTCCGTTGCTCCACTCGGTTGTCGTGTGGAAACATTTCTGTATGTTTATTGTCACTGCAGACAAAAATGATTCAGTTTCTAATATTTTCCAATCCCAGGCATTCCAGAAGATGTGCACAGCTCTGGCAAAACAATCAATAAGCCGACAAAATGCAACGGAATGTGCTGAAAGAGCTGCTTTTCTCCTCCCCTGATTTTAATAGATAAAGATCTAACAATAAAGACTGCTGTGTAGGTTCATTTGGGGGATCAATACTGGCTTTGTTTCCAGGGAGCCCGGAGAGGGCTGCGGTAAATATTGTTTCGGGCTCGGACAATGCCCACTGTGGGCTCTCTGCGAAGCCTCGGAGAATCATCCGCCTCCACTGGCCGCTTCACCCAACCAAAAAGAAAAAGAGGAAGAACTGATGAGTGGGAAGAGGCGGAGGAGCGGAGAGGAGGCTCAGAGGAGCAAACGCGGTGGGAGGCCACAAGGAGCGGCGATGATGAAGGTGACACATTAAACTCTCTCTCAGCCGGAGCGCAAACACATACATAAAAAGCAGCGAATGAGAGCAAACGGCCCATACGAGGACACTCGCACGGCCGCTTTCCAAGACTTCCTGCATCCCCGCTGGCCAGAGAAAAACTAAAGCAGCCAAACAAACAAACAGTTCGGGAGCCAAGAGCAATCACGGCCGAGACACTGCAAGTTTTTTTAAATAAAAAAATAAAAATAAAAAACGATGTAAATTACGACACTGCTTTGCAAAAGTATCCCTGAAATTCTGCCATAAACATATTGTAGTGAGGGTTTTGCAATAAGCGAAGAAATACCAATAGATAATAACGAGAGAGACGGATGATTATGCATGTTTTCTTCTTTTTGTTTCACAATTAAAAATGTGAAAAGTCCTCCTTAACTCTTTTACCCTCAAAAAAGCGTAATAACCAATTGAAAATAGCAGATAGAGTCATTTAATCTCAGTATAAATCTGTTCGAAAACGCAAAAAAACACATCATCCCCCTAAGAAACATAGTAGTGGCACCATCATGCTGTGGAGATGCTTTTCTTCAAGATGGTAAGAGATGATGGAAAGATGGATGGCTCTAAAAACAGAGCAACCAAAAAACATGAGACTTACCCTAAACATACCAGCTCCAACAGAATGACTTGGATTAAATTAATCTATCAGAATATTCCAGTAAAATCCAGACCTAAATCTGAAGATTTGAAATCTGACGCTCACAGGCACAACTCATCCATCCACGCCGTCCTGGAGCTGTTCTATAAAGATTGAGCCAAAATTTCAGCCTGCAGGGCTGAAAGCTGGCAGAGATGCCCCACAAGGTTTACAGTCTGAAAATCCACACCGCTGTTTCCCATTATTATTATTATTTCTCAAACTTTTAAAAATCATGAATCATTTCACGTCCTTGATACTATGTGTTGGTGTATTGCATAAGAAATACCAACTAAATACATTCAAATCTTTGGGTGTAATTTGACAAAATGTGAATAAAGTTCTCACTACAAAGTCTGTTAGCTTTTTCAATTATTTTCTTCTTAAAACATGACATCAGTTATTTAAAAATACATGTTAAAATATTAAAAACTATATTTAAGAATCTCAATTTTCAAACTGAAACTTCTCAGTAAATAAATATAAGAGTCGCAGTTGTAGTGCTGTGCAGGAATATTTCTCACTCTGCTCCTCCAGTGGCTTTTGTTTGAGCAAATAGTTGATGTGTGATATATGAATGAGTGAGTCTAAACAAAAGAGCGTTTTGTTTTCTTTTTCTAAAATAAAGTTTAGGACAAGTGATGGGAAGAGTATGTCCACTCAAGTGAGTATTAAGGTTGAGTTAATCAGTGTTTGACTTACTTTCCTTCATTAATATGAATTTTAATTTTAATAATTCCTAAATAATCTAATTTTGACTGTATCTCTAAGTCTAGAGATATCATTTATCATTTGTCATGATAAATTTCTTATCCCGATAAGATTTTTATCGTTGTAATGATAAATTCCAATTAATGATGTTTAAAAATCCCTAAAACAGTCCCTACTGTCAGGATTGTAATTCCTACTATTTGTAACAACTGTTTGTTCAATAAAGGTGTCAATAAATACCAACAAATGTGAAAATCGGACTAAATGCAGTTAGTGTTTGTGTTTTAGTGCTGCAAATCACACGTCTTTATGTGATTGTTGTCCAAAAGAAGCATACTACAAATTGTTCTTCCAAGATACATATCTGTGCTTGTTGGAGCATATTTACAAAACACTTAATAAATTGCTCTTATTGTCACTTTTATCGCTATCAAAGTAATACCACAAAGTAATGTGATTAAACTTTACATTCATATCATCCCTATTTCTTTCATTCACATATTTTTTTTTATAATTTAGTTCTTCTAAAGAGATATTTAACTATGTCCCGGGTAGGACAGTCTTGACAACACATAAATTGTCCCAGAAATTATTACGATAAACGATAATATTGTCATTTTGAGACCATTTTCAACTAATATAATAATAATGATATAATAATACAAGCAGATCATCTCAAATATTAAAAAACACTTTCATTTCTAAACATTTACACTGTAACTGAAAACATTTAGATATCCAAAATAAGTAAACAAATCAACAATAATTTAAATGGATTATGAAGTCTCTGTAACCAAAATTACGTTTAAAAAATACCAATCATTCAGCTTTGACAGGGAAAACAAGCAAAAGTGTAGTGCAAAATAACTACTTTGTATTGGGTGTCAAATGTTTGCAATATTTTTCAAAATGTCAACTTTTCCACAATATTAACGATTATTATTCATCTCATTTCAATTTATCATGGGATTGATTGTTGCATTGCTTATTGTGGCAGGCTTAGCCACAATAATTTGTTGACTGATTTTAAAAAATGACTAATAAAAAGTTGACCATTTGGCTGCAGCTGCATGCTCTCCTACCTCTCTTGTGGCAGGCTTTCAGCAGGTGGCCAGCGGGTTTGTACGGGACCCCGGCGAGCTTGGCCCCGGCGCTGCCCAGCCTGGCCCGGCCCAGGGGGCTGCCGTTCTGCTCCAGCCGGGGCAGCTTGGCCGGCGGGGCCTTGGCTTCGACCAGGCCGCCTACCATTAGCTCCGAGTTCTCCTTGCCCAGACACGACTCGCTGAGATGGTCCATCATCCTCAGCACCTCAGCTCACTATCACCTGGGGAGGGATAAACAGAAAAGAAAAAAAAAAAGACATCAGCGGCTAATTTTTTGGATCATTTATGAAGATAATCTAATAAAGCTGCTGGAATATTCATATTTTTTAATAATGTAACGTATACGGCTGTCCCGCTGGATACTCTTGAGGAAAAGAAAGGGGTAACGAAGGTAGAATTTGTTGTGCAAACACCTGACATTGTTCTTGGTTGCATGCAGTGAAAACACACAAGGTTCTGCAGAGCGTTGCAGGAAACTAACTCAATTCGGTGTGTGAGTCACTGCTTCGTGTGGCTTCATGCTGCAGCTCGGAGGGCAAAGGGAGGCAAGAGGCCGCAGCGTTGCTCTGGTGCGACAGACATGTCGGCTGCTCAACAGGTGTGAACTTTATTTATAGGTTTTGCAATGAAAGCGTTCATTTTAAAAACACAACAGTAACGTTTACGAGTCCGGGACGGTGGGGTGGGGAAACAAAAAAAAAAAATCGTGGCTCGAGGAAAGTTCAGAACAGGCAACCGCTGACTCGTAATCAGTCGTCAAAATTTTGAATGTGGGGACGCAGCATCACCCACAAGTGCTTCAAGAGCTCGGATACAACTCAGCAGAATCGTGGTGAAAATTCAATCTGCCGTTTGTTGAGGTGGAAACGTAATGGTGCGTGCAGGTTAACGGGAGCTGATGGACGTGAGCTGGAATGCTCAAAGAGTGAAAAGGGCAAAATCATCCACCCCCATGCAAAAAAGATCATGAACTCCCCCATTCATAGCATGCAATGAGGCAAACTAATTTGAGGAGGAAGGGGAGGAGGGCAGAGAGGAATCTGAACCCGGATGCCGTCCAGATCCAGGTCAGGATTTTTAAATGACCTTAAAACACAAAACAGGAGCAAAAGTTCAAATCACATTCTAAGAAAGTGGATTTATGCAGAAATGGAGTGGAGTGCATTGAAAACTGCATGTAGAGTTAAAAAGAAAGAAAAACAACAACAAATAAAATAGTGCAATAATTCAATCCTGACTTATGCATCTCAGGTTTTCAGGGAGTTGGTTGAAACTAAACGCTGCCTTTTTTCACCTGACAAGTGACAAATAAGCTTTATAGCAGGTTAAAACATTTTAAAACGTGTGATTCACTTTTCTGGTCTGCAAGCAGCAGCATTTCTGGAGAAACTGAGACTGCCTCATTGACTTTTATTGACACCTGTAAAGAGGAAAATAAAAGGCTGATTTTTTTTCTCTCTTTTTGGCAATGTTTGGGCACAAATCTGTTTTATTTTTTAAAACATAAATAAATAAATAATTCACCTGCATATCAGTGGCATGCCCTATGCTCGGTCATATTGAGATAACACACCAACCTGAATCTGAGAACTTCAGCACTGGAGAGCATAAAAAACCGCCTGGAAAACGCGTCTCCTTCAAGTTTAGCCAGGGTAGAAAAATATTTCTTTTTTAAAACAAAAAATAAAATAAAAACAACACAACAACTCCCGGGTCCTCTCCTCAGTTGGACTCGCTCTCCGTGTGCATGACAGCGGGGAGGTTGTGCTAAAAACGACTCAGTGAACCAGACGCTTTCTCCGGCTCTTCTTGGCAGCGCAGCGGACAAACAACAACAACAACCCGGCGTCTGTGCGCCACTGCGAGGGACGACGAGGTCGAGATGGACCGCGACGGGCGAACATTGGTGAGCGGTTCCGTCTCTCTCTCTCTCTGAGTGCCGTTAGCTAATCCCGTCCGGCTGGAGGAAACAAACGGCAGAAAAAGCGGTCAGCGGTGAAACCGGCGACATTTAGCGTCGCGAAGTGGAGCGGGTTCAGCCGCCTCCAACCGCCGCCGCAACGGTTACAAGTCAAGACGCGACTTCGGCTCTAGTTCCGCTCCGCGACATCCAACGCCGCCGCCGAGCAGTCCGGGTAGCAGCCGACGATAAACCCTCGATGTGGACGGATACGAGAGAGAGCAGCCCCGGCGGTAGTGATAGTAGGAGGCGTCCTGTCTGTTGGCGTCCGGACGGAGCTCCTCTTCTGTTTCTCTTTCTTTCTTTCTTTCTGTCTCTGCCCCTCTCACTCCGTCTCTCCCTCTCTGTCCCCATTAAATTATTAGTTGTATTGACTCATCACTCCCCCCTCTCGCTGCTGGTGCTGCTGCTGCCTGCGCTTTCCCCCTCTTTCTCCTCCTCATTTCCAACAGCGTGGCGGAGGAGGGGTAAATTTATGTCTATATCGTTATTTGGGGGGGTGAGAAACATTATAAAGCATGAAGCAGAGCCGGGGTAAGGTATTAGCGAACTACGCGACCGCCTAGTGACCCTCAGAGGCCAGAGGGGGGCACCCGAGAGCACTTGAATTCTTCCAAAAATATATTTTATTGCATATTTGTTGAAACTGTCACTCTGTTGTTACCATATGGTATGAGACTGTGAAAAAATTTAGCTCCTCTGCCTTCAGTTCTATCGATAAATAACCAATCAGAGCCAGGAGGAGGGTCTTAGTGCTGTCAATCACTCTTAATGTAGCGCTGCAGCTAGCAGAGCCTCAGGCTAATTAGCATGGCCAGCAATGACGGTGGTTTGCTTGTAACTAAGTTATTTCACCGCCATTAGCACATTGAGCATGAGTACATGAGATTGATTGACAGCGCTAAGACCCTCCTCCTGGCTCTGATTGGTCGTTTTTGGTCGGAGGTGAAGCATTTCTTCACCCAGCAATAGTAGCTCAAGGAGAGGATGGTCGAGATCGATCTTTTCACAGATTATCTGTCTCATATTTTGCCGTCAAAACATGGTGACCGTTTTAACAAATATGGAAAAAACATATTTCTAAAAGTTACATATGGAAGCTTTAAAGGAATAGCTCACATTTTTTTAAAGAGGGCTTTTCTCAAAAGGTTTTACAGGCGTGGGGCAGGGCCGGCCCAAGACTTTTTGGGGCTCTAAGCAGATTTTCATTTAGGGCCCCACAAACAAACATGTCAACACCAAATGCTTTATTATTGCTAAACTATTCAATGTGTGTAGCATGCCTACTGTCATATAATTAACATTTACCCTACATCATCAGTGTTATTATGGCTGTTGATTTTAACCTTACATGAGTAGCAAACAAAAAAAAATATTTGGACTTTGAAATGGAGTGTGGTGTTTAAGTGTGTCAAATTATTCTAACTATTAAACAGTAACGTCACCTGATACAAGCTAAATTTACAGTAAAAGAGTTAATCTAAGTCATTCTTAAGTCTGTTACAACAGCAAGATTATGAAACCAAAAAATAAAAGTCCACGCCAGAGAAGTAAGCTAGCAATATAAAAAAAAAAGGAGAATGACAGACGTTAATTTAGTCCAATCAGGTGAGGTCCTTGAGAAACTCCTTCCTTTGGAAACACCTACTTTGTCTGCAGACATGCGTCTTTAGGTCTGAGTTGATTTAATTTAAAAAGTGAAACTTCATTATCATATCTCAACACTTTTCTTGTTTGATTATTATAGAATACAGGTAATAAAAACCCAAAATTCAGTTGTAAAAATGATAATTTTGAACAAAACTTTAAAAACTTAATATTAATGCAATGCACTGTCAATCCAGAATCTGAAGCGATTAGCACGTAGCAATGCTAAGGTCTTAAAGAATCCTGCCCAGGTTGATTTAATGGCGGCCTTCACCTCTTCTGCATTGTTAGGTCTGCAATTTCTCATTTTTCTCTTTATGATACTCCATCGTTTCTCTGTGAGGTTTATGAGGTCAGTGAGTTGGCCAGTTAATGCAACGATCATTAAAGCAGCTACTGGTACTTTTGGCAGACCTGCTGGAAAATAAAATCAGCATCTCCATAAAGTCAGTGGAGGGAAAGTAAAAATGATTCCAGAGACTCCTCTGAACTGAGGATACGATAAAAACACAGTGGAGCAACACCAGTGGGTTACACTGCTCCACCAATCACCATTGAAACTGGAAAATTTCACTCTGGATCTCAAGCAACTTGGGTCCGGTGACTCTTTCTCCAGACTCTGGGAACTCAAAATGAAATGCAGCGTTTTACTTTCAGTTTGGTTCAGTCCTTTTTCTAAATACATCAGAGTGGTATGGCGCATGAAGCATTGAAGCTGCAGTCCACAATATGTGAATCTCAATCAAATTATTTAATGAGCAGTGCTTCATAATCCTCTACCACAGTTTTTTCTTCCAGTAAACTTTCCACCACTATGCTTGAATGACTTTTTGTGGCTTACCATTGTGCCAGATCATGTTTTTTCTGTAAGCCACAATGTAACAGAGTTCAGTTTTTTATTGGTACTATGCAATATTTAATTTCTGAATTTAGGGTTGTCATTAGCGCTAAGCTATAATCTTTAAAATTAACCAAAATAAACACCTAAAGTCACACTGTATGAGTTTACATAATTTACTTTATGAATTCAGGCTGACATAAATTAACGTTTTTTCCTGATATTCTAATTCACACACCTTTATGTCTTAAAGTAATTTTCTCACAAGGTTCTGTTAAAGTTTATGAGCTGTTATTATCTTACCTGCAGTAGATATATATATATTTTGAGTATATATCTGGTCTATATTTACATTAATCTACCTGACCGAAAAACAAAGTGTGCATTCTACAATCTGGAAACAACTAAAATGGCAAAAATTTCCTTTTTTATTAATCTTTCAACTGTTGTCACATTGCCAAAGTAACTGATGATAATTTACACATGAATTTGCGTTAGGAGGCAGCGTGACTCGAATAATCTTCCCATTTGAAACAAATACTCAGAATGTCAGAGTACTGGATTTCCAGTTAAAGTCTGATATTAAAGTAAAGCAGAGAAAATGTTTTTACTAAAAGCTAATTTATACATTTTTAAACTGCCTTACTTTTCTTTAGGGATGTTTTTCTGATTGGTGATTATTTGTTCCGTTCTCAGTTCATGTTTCACACAAGAAGAATATTGGCGGCGCACCACCTCCAGCCTCCACTTCCTGTCTACATAGTTACTGGTTTCGCACACTTGACATAGTTTAATGGTTCTTGAAATAGTTTTCAAATAAACTACTAACACGTTTTAGAGATTAAAAGTTGTTTTTCACACAGTAAACATAACCTTTGGTTTTAGCCACTTTCCAGATTAGCACATTATTCTTTATTTATCTGAATAATTAGGCGTAGGAATTTATACACTGTAGATAACATATTAACTGCTTTTGTGAGAACCCCACTGAAAAATATTGAACTATATTTGGATTTTCTAATTTAATAAGAATAAGCCTGACTTTTAATTAGCTCATAATTTTGCATTTTAAACAGTTTTAAAATGTTAAATATATTTTAAAGCATGATGACCTAAAATTACTAAGGTTTTATTTTTGCTCAAGTATTGAAACTGAACTGTAGTCTATAATCTAACTGATTTTATTTAAATCAAGCAATATTTATCCGTACTGTTTCTGAAATAACAAAACATCGATTAATGCAATCTTTAAGAATGTTATCATTCACATTTTTACACGGTATTATTCAAAAATATAGAACAAACACCCACTAAATTTATTAAACAATTTTAAGTTTTTAATGTGGAAACTCAAAGTTTCTAACAAGCTAGTAGAGAATACTCTGTTCACTTAGTCAGGCTATCTGCTGAGGTAGCCAGGCCAGTGCTTATCTGGCATGTTGCTACTAAAAGCAGTAATGTAGTAATGTTTATATTTTCTGACTGGACAAAATTACACAAATTTGTTTTTCCTGTAAGCGAAGGAAAAAGCAAACTGTCTTTTCCTAAGTTGCTGAGATGCAGTGTTTAGCTAGTAGAGGCGGGCAATGTGACAAAAACATTTTGCAACATTTTTACAGTATAATTATTGTCTAAGTGGGGGGTTTTTTCTGACAGTGATAATTGTATGAACAACTTCAATGCAAATAAATTTACATTCCACCAAAAGGCTAGTTCTTATTTTTAAAAAAGCTGTATTAATTTAGTTTACTGTGATATATGGACAATATTACGATCTTCTTTGCTTTGGAAGTTCGTCAACGCTTTCAAAAGCAACACAATCAGATATCGACTCCCAGTGGTAAATATTAAATAAAAGATTGTCTTAATTGTAAATAAGCATGTTAAAAGGATTAAACCAGTTTTGCACACCTCACTATAAATAATATGTGAGCATAGACTCATTGTGCTCTGACGTTTCATAACGTGAATCATCGCTGAAGGAATTTTAATTATGGCGGCTACTTATAGCCTGCAATAACACAACATCCTGATCACAATTACTTCACACTTTCTCCACAATTATCATCTGACTTTTCTGCGATGTTAGTGCCAGAGGAAAAAAATCTAAATGACGCTGAAAACATAGACCGCCGTCTTTCAAATGCCATTCTGCTAAGGTTAGCTAGCCTGCATTGCTAATGGTATTGCATGGACATAAGCTGGACGGACAGTTTTAGTTGTTAATTTTGTTCCCTCTTTTCACAATAGAGCTTTTAATAATATTTTATGAAGATCTTCACTTCTGAACAAATACAGTGCTATTAACACTGCCTTAACAATCCGCCATCACAAGGTGGATTCTTACACAAATTATGCAATAAACACTCTGCATAGTGTGCAATTATTTTTATATAACTGTACTAATCTAATAGTTTATTAATAAAATCTAAATTAGTAATTTATTTGTTACTTGTAGCTTAAGACTTCAAGTTAAAGCTGGAATTCACTGCTAGCTTGCTAATTAACTATAAAACAATTAGTATGAAAACAATGAATGACATAAAAGTTGCACGACTTTGTGTTTTTATGATGTAAAGCACTTTCAAATGCCTTGTTGCTAAAATGTGCTATACAAATAAAATTTCATTGATTTGATTGAAAAGAACAAATCACAACCAATTAAGAATGGGGGCACTGTGGTGGCCAATTCAATGGTTCCCTCGCCCCCCATATAACCTTTGTCCGCCCCTGGAAGAAAGTGAATGTGTATGCGAGAGAAAGAGACCAACAAACCGCCATTTGTTTGGACATATTTCTCAGAAAGTCGAGTTAGAAAGAAAACACATTTCACTCACACACACATAAACATCTATAAAACCCTACACACAAGCACACGCACACCATCGGTATGATTTCAGACTGTGCACACAGGAATTTTTAATCAGCTTGATTAGAGTGAGGCGGTCCTGCATTTATTAGTGGGCAGCAGCACACAGATGCTCTCACACACACAGACTCCAAATACCTCAATCTATTAAGGCTGTGTGTTATTTTCATGCTTATGTTTCATTCAAACATTTTTCTATTTTTATTTCACCTGCATTTATTGTGCAAAAGTGGCCCAAAAATAGATTTATGAGCCAAACATCGAGGAAATGAACCACCTTAAGGCTACGATACATACTTTATATTTTGCATATATCCAACCTTATGCTTATGTGTTATTGCATTAAAAGTAAGTAAGTTAAACTTCCTTTCATGCAAACATAACACCTTATAAACTTTAACCTGCACTCTCCATTATGTCAAAGTAGATTATCTCAAAATATAAGGCGGGATAATCTCTGTTGACGTTGTCAACAAAAGTCTGAACTGTCAAACATTCAGCAGCACAAAAGGTTCAGAGAGCAGCAGGACGTTGATGTTGTTACTTGTGCAAATATTTCAGAAGCCTCAAAAAAGTTAATCTGTTGTAACAGACAACAGAAGCACTGATATACTGTTTGTATGTAATTAAAAGGTGGGTTTATAATAACAGTTTACTGTGGGATTATTAATGCTGAAGATGTGCATGCACAGGTGAGAAAAACAATCTAAAATGTTATGTGTTCTTATGATGTCATGCAAATCTGTAAGCCATGTAAGACGAGTGCATTTTCCTCTCTTAATTGCTGCAACAATTGAGAGGTGAGAAGCCGCGTCTGTCCAGGTCGCGTAAGAACAAAAACAGGAAACCAACAGAACAGGAAGCCTGTGCACCTATCGCAGCGTCAGAACCAGAGGCTCTGAGGCGACCTCGCAGGTCAGGCGGGTACGAGCCGCTTTATACGTGTCAATAAATCTTTGCAGGGCACTAAACGAGACCTGGGGGCGGGGGGCGTATAAATCAACTCAGAACGAGGAGGAAGCACTTGAGTCAGCGAAGAAAAAAACGCAACATGATGACTTCTAAGAAAGGCGGTCAGTTCTGGAGTTGAGATGCAATTAAACTAAATTTGAAAGAGGAACAGGTGCAGCAACAAGATGCAGATAAAGTAATACTGAGCTATATCAGCCACATGTGAAACCAAATCATTGTTCCGGCTACCTCTACTGTGAGGTCAAAAGTTTGTTCATCTGCAAATACGTTTGTAAAAGCCAGAAAGAGGCCGGCACCTTTAAACGGAAAAACTACAATGTGAAACTCACCTTTCGGATCCGCGATGGAACAATGGCGTGGTTGACACCTGGTTCAGTGTGAAGTTTTGAGGGGGCGTCTGAATTTAAAACGGAGGCCTACGATTGTGGCTTTCTTTGAAAGGAAATGGAAGGAAGACTTTTTTTAGACCCCCTCCTGACCAAAATGTCTACAGTGACGAACCGAGGCCACCACACAGATTCACCTATCAATTCTTATCTCAACCATGCTCTGGGTTTCAGAAAACTGCCAATACTGTAAGCGAAGCACAGCTGTGGTGTGCAGTGTGGTTACACGGCTGTGCTGTGTGCCGTCGCAGACCAGAATCAGCTCGTTTTCAGCATCATCTGAGACATTTCCATCAGAAAAATGAGCAATTTCAAACCTAAAATCTAAACAAGGTAGAAATTCTTTCAGGATAAAACATCTACATATAGCTCTGAAAAAAATACAGAACAACAGCAAATGTGTAGTTTGTCAGATTTTTGCATTTTTAGGCATTTAAGTAACAAAAACAGGCAACAAATTCTTCCAAATTTCACATAAAAGTATTGACATTTTTTTTGCAGATTGTGACAAATAGACACTAGACTGAATGAAGTGGTGGGAGGTATGGACTTAAAGTTTCATCATAATATTTTGTGGAGACAATAAGAACAATTTATTACTTCTTTTTTGAGTCTGACTGCATCTCAGCATTCAAAACCCCACAAACACAAATTCTGCTCTTGAGAAAAATTGTAATGCACTTCTTTGTGTCACTAAACTGCTCACAATTATTCATATTTAATAAACAAATAAATAGTGGAGAAAATAGTACAACCAACACCACAGATACTTTTGAAGGTTCTTGAATATTAGCTGGAATGTATTGTAACAATGATAACTCAAAATTCTCATCATGATAAGAAATTTATCACGATAAATGATAAACGATACGATAAATTCCCACTTCTGCCTCAAAAAAAAGCAAACATCACAACAATAATTACTTAACTTTGCTTTCATGCAGCTTTTTTTTTGTATATCTGCTCCAGTTCACCTTGACATGCAGCGCGGTCACTCTCTGCATCTCCTGCTTTGTGGCACCTCGACTTTCACAGCACTGCTGCAAAAAAACATCATGCATCTTCACGTTTTCCCACGTTTGACGTCTTCTGCAGGTTTTTCTCCCCCCACCCGCCTCCCGCTCCCTTCCCTCCCGGCCACTCTCGGTAACCGAGCGACGGTGAAAAGCGAGCCATTGTCGACAAATGCTCTTTTTCTCTCTGGCATGACGCAAACCGCCGCAGTCATTTTCCACAGCGATTGTCGGGCGCCATCAGAGAGAGAGCGCCGATAACCCCTGCCAGGCCTTGGCACCAGCCAACAGGTGCCGCCACTGCCAGGCGAGGCTTTGGCACCGAGCGCGGCTCGCGGAAACCCTCTGACATCCAGAAGGGCACAGATTTGCACTGAATGCACCACTGAATCAACACTGCTGATTATCAATTAACATATAGCGGTTTTTGTGTCTCGCAGAAAAGAGGAGCAAAAAAATGGGCTTTGAAGCAGAGAAAGCTGGTTTTAAAACATACTAGTCTTGTGCTGTCATAATCATGTTCTGAATGCAGATTTAGCTCTGTTCAGGGTGGCTTTCTGCAGGCCTCTGGACTGCGCAGGCAGGATCTTTTTTTTATGCCTGATGGCCACATTTGTAAAGACGTCATGAGAAATGACAGAATATCTGCACCACCTGCGGAGTGTGCATTATCAAAGGTAACGCTTATCTGTGTATCACATTTGGCCTGCTGAGTAAAAGCCTCACGTTTACGTCTCATTAAGCCCATTTCTTTAAAGAAGACACCAACAATCAGCACACAAAGGGGGGAGAACATGACTAAGAAAACACATCACAGTTGGCTCGGCGTCGAGGAGCGTCTTTATTTAACGCGTCACGCGAAGCCGCGCCGCCGCCGCTCGCAGCACGTAGGTGTCTGTGATGTCTTCATGCTCGCCACTTGTGATGCCTCTAATGGGCATTAATACGATTATTTGCCTCCTAATACAAATTAGTCTGAGCGGCAAACACAAACAGCATGGGGGCTAAGCTCCGCCACCGGTTTCGACTCTGAAGCGTCTCCCACAATAACGCAAACATAATGGTGTTATTTATTAGAGGCTGCGGAGGATTTTAATAAATCTGTCGAGGAATGTGTCACTCTGTGAGTGGGTGCGCAGACGAGCCTCAGACACTGGAAGTGGAAATAAAGTCAAATAAAACTGAACAAATTGGGGTTGTTTTTCTCTTCTTCGGGAAATTTGATCTAGAAAAGTAAAAAAAAATCCCATAAAATTCAGAATTATGAAAATAGTAATCCAATTTGTTCTTATTGAAACAGTGGCATGTACTGCACTGCAAAATCACAAAGTCTTACAAAGCATTTTGCCTACTTTCTACTGCAAATATATTGTATACTTGAAGTAAGACAAAACTGACATAAAAGTGACTTTTCAGTAAGACATTTGAGTTTATTTTAAGCAAATAATTCCTTACAATTGGTGAAAAAATGAAAAAAAGTTCCATTGGCAGATTATTTCACTTATAACCTGGGAAAATACTGTGAAATAATCTGCCAGTGAAACCATCATTATTAAGGAATTGTTGACTTAAAAAGCTCCAATATATTGCAGAAAAGTTACTCTTAAGTTAGTTTTGCCTTATTTCAAGTGTACTAAGATATTTGCACTTGAAATCAGACCAAGAATACTTGGTAAGATTTTGTGTTTTTGCAGTGTGTCTTCTCAGAGGTCTATAAAACTCCCCAAATATTATAAAACACATTTATCACAACTTCCTTAATAAGACTTTACATGTTGGGGATGCAGATAAGCAACTAGAACCATCTGAAAAGAAGGTGATTTTGATCATGTATGTCCATGTTGTGGTGTTGGAGGAGGCAGAAAAGAGGAACAGGGGGGCATGATGAACCGAGAGTCGGCTCCCGAGTCTTTAATTGTTTTATAATCACATGAAGAAGACAGAAATAGCGGCGGAGCAAGTGGTCTCCTCCTCGGGTCAGCTGACATCAAGGCCTGACGCCGGTCGGCCTCCGCCTGCCGCGCTGTGCCAACAAACACCAAAACCGTTTGCGCTGGAAGACGAAAAGACAACAACACCGTTCTCACACCGCAAACACTCTGCTTCTCAACAGTCACCCCCCTTTAAAGTGCGCGGCGTGCACTGTACACGCTGCAACTCCCACGCATGTACACGAACATCCGCTCGGCTCCGGCGTGCAGGCGGCGCCTCGCCTCGCCTCTCCGAACGCCTCAAAACTCCCCACGACTCCTCTGAGATCAACCTGTGTCCGAACCGGCCCGCTCTCGGCTCTCGCTTTATTAGATTACAGAACCAATTAGCCGCCAGACAATCAACAGGCATCAGAGGCGGAGCAGTTTCTTTAACAGAAAATGACTTTTCTGCCACTGCAGCCTGAACGGGCCGGCCTTTCACATGACCAAATAATCAAACTCTAATTTTTGCCTCGTGGATCGCAACAAATAAACAATTAATACAGCCAGACAGGCGGGTTAGGGAGGGGAGTGTTTGTGTGCGTGAGACGGAGGATGAGGAGCTGGCTTTGTGAGCGAGGGGTGAGGAAGGTCAACATGTCCTGCTGGGTTTTTTTTTAAAACAGAGCAATCCCAAGGGAAAGAGTTGCAGGTGAACCAGGAAGTGACGCCAGATAGAAACCGAGGCAAACTGCTCCTAATAAGAGTCTCTTTCTGAAAGATGCGCCTCTTTATCTGTGTTTTTTTCTGTGCAGATTTAATCCCTCGTCACAGGATAAATCATCCATCCCCTGACGAACAAAACAGTTGTTAAGGCAAAGTGTGTGTGTCAGGCGGAGAGAATACAGTGTGTTGAAATTGTTTCATTGGGGTACGTGGGTGGGTATTAACAACCTGATCTTAGCGGGATGCGCTTTCCTCCAAATCGCTCCTTTTTTTTTCCTCCCCCAAACAAAGGATTCTGGAAAAACCTACACAGATTGGATAAAGACAAGCAGCACAACAAAAGACAATGTGGTTTAAGAAAAAAAAAAAGAAGGGAAAATATATACGGTGGGACGTGTAATGTGATTTGAATCGTGAAAAACTTGCATGCACGCATCCTTTAATTGCAGGAAATAAGAAGCAGAGAGAAAAGAAGGCGAGCAGGAGGAATGTCACTTTGGAGGAGCGTGACGAAACCGAGATGACGGACTCGGAGCGCGACTCGCCGAGCCCATTCTGAGGACGCCGAGACAATGTGAGGCTTTTATCAGCAAGCCAAGGAATCTGGATCAACAATATGCAAAACATACACCAAAATAAATGCAACCAAACATGTCGCAACAGCATAACCTCGCTCGTTTTTTATGCTTCCTATAAAAAAAAAGTTTCACATAACGACAAAATGAGCTGCAGCTCCTGATGCAGTCAGGGTGGCATGTCTGTATCTGACAGCAGAGCTGCTGCTGGTGTTGGGGGGGCTGTTGGTATCTTTCATTATTTTCAGCCCAGGAATGCAGCAGCAATCACTACTAACTCGCCGAGCGCCAAGCTTTTTTTTTTTCTTTCCCTTCTCCACAAACTAGCTGCAACATGCCGTAGATGAGGTTTGTGTGAAGAAAATCATTGTTATCTTTCTCCTCTATTAGCAGTCTGACAGAGTTGTTTTACACTGAGGAGCGTGCACGCACCGAATCCCCAAAGAGCCACACATTTAACACGAAGAAGAAAAAAAAAAAAGAAGCGAGACAGACCTCTTATTTACTGGCGACAGTCTAATAAATACACTTGCTGGCGGCTAAAACAGGTATTTACTCCACTCCCTACCGCAGGTATAATTTCACTGTTTGCTGAGCTGTTATTTTGCCACAGCGATAATTATCGAGGTGACAGAGAAGGACGATTAATGGTTTTAGACGAGATATCAGCCTCAGCTCTAAAATCTCTGCAAACACCAGAGAGATGAAGGGGAACATGGAAGAATTTCAGGAGAAGTCTCAACTCAGAGAGGAAGATGGAGGCGGAAATTTTACATTTTTTGTTGAAGCTTTTTCTTCTTTTCTTTTTTTTTTTAGCTTGATTGAGATGCACCAACCATTTGAAGTGGGATCAGAATCAGCTTTTAAAAAAGGAACAAATCTCAACCAGCAGCATGGATGCTGATGCAGGTTTTGAGTTAAAGAAAAATCAAATAAAGCTTAGAAACATGATTTGATGCTTAAATCTAGATGATGTATTATCTTCCATTACTTCTAATAAACAGCATGCAGTTCATTTTCTTTCTCTTTAACGCATCAAAATCCTTAGAGGAGAAAAAAACCCTGATCCACAGGTCAAGTACATATTTTTAAAAATCTCATTTTCCTTTTTTAAATCCATTAATTGCATAAGAAATCTACGTTTTCTGTCTGTAAGCGCATCAACTGACAGCATGCACTTTAAGTTTGACTAGAACCACGTGAAACTGTGGAATATAAGACAAGTTTTAATGATTTAGTTTAGAAATTGTTTCATTTTTACTGATGGATTCTAAACTCTGACGTCTATCAGTGAACCTGCAGCACATTGTCTGACTCTTATATGTTATAAAACTCAGAAAAAAATAGGACTTAAAACAAAATTGGAAATTTTAAGTCTACTTTTTAGGAACAGCAACACATCAAGCATAAAAGAAAAAAAACTATACTACAGTTTCCCTCATTCAAAACCAGAATAGCAAATAAAAACAGGAATCAGTTTTGGCCTGGAAAACCCAGATTGGTGCATCTCTACTTCGAGGTGTGAGTTTGGGAACAGGCAAAATAAAATAGAAAACAGAACCAAATGCTGGGTTTTTAAATTTTTTGTTTTGTTTTGCGTTCACTAATTGGTCCCTCGTGATCACGGGGACAGGCTTCACCGTCTCCTCTGGAGCTCAGCAACCATCAGGTGATCCCCAAAGAACGCGGTCCGAACCGATCCCAAACGCTGGCTGGGATTACGGCTGCACAAACGCCTCTGCGCACATCACGAGCCGACTTCCTGCTCATACACTACTACGCTACAGTAAATGCAACCTGCTCTGGTTTCGATTAGTCGTAATGAAAACAAAACCAAGCCGGTGAAGAACAAAGGTTGTACCTGCGAGTTAAAAGAAGAAACAAAGAAAGAAAGAAAGAAAGGTGGAAACCCCACAATTGTTTTCCGAGATCAGTCCGCTGACTGTAAATCACAGAGGGGTTATTGTAAGAAGAGAAACGGGATTTAATAAGCTGTGACAGATGTTTTACTCTCTCTGCCGCCGCCGCATCGTTGTGACCTGGCAGTCATGTTCAGCCATCCTCATGTTCTGATTCTTATCATTCCTGCCAAGCAAGTTTACAGATTTCGCCAAGCATGTTGACGTGTCCGCCTGGGGACACGTCTATCTGGGAGGTTGCGTGCGCGCGTGTGTGAGAAAGAGATGTATCTTTGTGCCACTTTCCCGACCACAAACTGATAAAAAGTGGTTGAAGAGGAGCTCTCTCTCTCTCAAAGCCGAGGAGTAATACTGAGAAGTTGTTCTTCTCGAGGCTTTTCGCCTTTGTCAGAAGACTATGTTACAAGAAGTGACACATGGCAAGCCTGATACAGGAAAAGGGCTGTTTATGTTGGTGTCTGTGTGTGTGTGTGAATCGCTGTTCTCAACGGTACTGACCAGATAAGCCGCAGCACCTTGAGCTGCCAGAGATCTGCAAAGATAAGAGGAGAAAAATCACCGGTTCTTCGCCACGATCCGTTTTCTCACATGCAAAAGAAAGTGCCACGCTTTATCTCACCGGTGCAAGTTCGCTCGCACGATTATTCATGAAAATCCCCGACTAATAACCCAATCTGACACATCTGCTCGGGCCTCTGAGTCATCGGGTCAAACCTGCATTTCTGCTGACGTCTATTTATGAGCGATCTTGATTAAGCCAGTGGCCGAGCCGCTGCCTGTGTGAAATGTCAGCTCTTTTTTTTTTTTCTTTTTCTCTAAAGGAGCAGAGAGTGAAACCTTTAAAAGGCTGCAGACCACAGAGCAGCGGTGCCCACGCACAACATAAGACGGCAACACACACTCCTATCTGCCTGTCAAAAAAAAACACACAACCTGCACAGTGTTCTGGTTGTTAATTCATCCACACAGCCACAGAGGAAGAAGCAGCATCTCTGCTTCTAACTGGAGTCAGACTGAAAAACTTTTACTGCTGTGACATTAAATTAAAAAAAGTTTGACGCAAGCAGCGAAGAGAAAGCGTGAGCAGAGGAGAAACGATGAGGTGAGTCTTAAGTTGTAAATACAAACATTTACTACCTTTCCACATAAACACTGTCATTAGTTTTCTCTTTGCACATGCATGTCAGTAAGCTTAAAGACAAAAAAATCAAAATATCCTTCACTTGTTTGATCTTTTTCCCCAAAAAAAACTCCACATTAGTTTTACAACTGACCTGATTCAATAAAATCTCTTCTGAAAATGTAAACATCAGAATCCCTCCTCTCTTTCTTACAAACAGCAGCATCACTTCTTCATCTTAAAACTCAAAATTTGACTCATTTTTTCTCAGAACAGACGATTGAGACAAACAGCGTCTGAAAGGTTTCACGGTTTTTCAGGGGGAAGGAAATCAAAATATGAAGAAAAATTATCTTAGGGTCGTTTTTTAAAGCGAGGCGGAAACATGAGGTGACAGGTGTGCAACATTCAACTTGTACCAAGTTTTCTGGCTTTTACAACTTTTTTGAAACAGAAATGCAATCTTCTTATATAGTTTTTATTTTATTCTTTATATTGAATATAATTTCATGAATGTGCAGATATGTCGTTTCAAAACATCCACCTGCCTAAATAAGTGAATTTCAGTGAATACATTTTAGATTTTGTAAGAAAATATGCGCAAAAGTTGATCATCCTCATTTAAAGGAGACGCACCTTGTTTTTTTGTTTGTTTGTTGTTGTTTTTTTCCTGATGATGAGACTTTAAATGACCCCCAATCAGCTGAGGGCGGCCATGTGCGGCTGTGTGGCTCCATACCTTTAAAGTCAGCAGCCGCTCGACCTCCTGTTTTCCATCAAAAGTTGAACAGCCTCCCCGTTTCAGCGCTCCACCGGGCGAGAGATCCAAAAATAGGCGACTGCTCTGTGGGAGGAAAAGCTGCTCTGAAAAGTCAAAAGTCCGACGGATGAGGAGGAGAAAGAGGAGGAGGAGGAGGAGGAGGAAGAGGAGGTGAAGAAGGGGGGTGGTCTTGTGGAGACCGCACAGGCGGGGAGAGGTTGAAGTTGAAGGAGCGCACACGGAGCGCAGAAAACGCGAACAACCGTGCGCTGCGGGCAGCGTGGGTGAAGTGGAGGAGAGGAGAGGAGAGAAGAGTGGCGGCATGTGAGGAAGGAGGGCTGCTTTGAGATGAAGGGGTGGCAGGTAAACGGAGCGCCCCTCCCCGTTCGCATGATGCTCAAATCGATGATTTGCCAGCTGCGGCGCGGCTCGTCTCATTGCCCCACTTCGGTATCCGGGGACGCGCTGAGGGGAGAGAGAGCGGCGCACTCACTCACTCACTCACTCATTCACGTTCATTCTCACATTTACACACCACATGTCTGCATGTCAAGGAGAGGAGGAAGGTTGAATCAACAACAACAACAACAAAAAGAGAATAAAAATAAATCCTAATAAGCAGCGGATTACGCGCAGATTTTGCGCACACCTGAGCGGAACCTTCAGCCTTCTCCGGTGCAGGAAAGAGCGCAAAAGTGCGTGCAAAGAACTTTTTAGTTATAAGTAATAATAATAATATTATTAATAATTTTAAAAAAGCATAAATGTTTGCGGTTGCCTGTTTTTATCTCATTAATTTCGCCAGTTTGAACAAAGCTTTTAGTGGGGAAAATATCCCGATTAATATTCTGTTTATTCTGCAGGAAACATTTCAGATGCGTCGTTACTGAATTCATCAGCTGTTTCCTTTTTCCCCTCAAACCTGCGGGGCCGAGCAGCAAAAAATAAAACAGCTAAACGATCATTACAGACAGGCGCGGGATTACTAGGCTTTTATTTGTATATTTATTTGTATTTATTTTTTAAAGAACAGTTTTTAACAAAAAGGTTCAGAGAACAGCTGAGATAAATATGTCTTTTATTATTATTTGAACCGATTTCCAGAACTATAAATGGACCGATTTCGGAAAATAAAAGAAATTCAAAGAATTGAGTTCCTGTAATCAGTGGGGAAATTCTGAACTTTCAGAGTTGTAAATTAAATTGTCTCCATCGGGAACATTTTAACTTCATTAAGACAAATCTAATTTTTCTTTTCCTAATTTTCATTTGTATTATTTTCACAATAATCCTCTTTATATAAGACCTTTTTTTTTGTTTAGGTAAAATCTTGAATGAATTTCTTCTGCGTGGTCTGGGCTTCTATTACATATTATTTTAGTTTGATTTTTTTTACATTTGTGCCACGCTTTGGAACTTTTGCGCGCATTTCCGTGCGTGTCTGTGTGTGCGCGTGGATGCTTTTTCTTTTCTATTCTTTTTTTTTTTTTTTTTTTGCGTGGAAATGATTGACAGTTTGCATCTGTGCACAGGCCAACTGCTCCGCAGTAGCAGGTGTGCAGGAGCCCACAGGTAACGCAGCTGTTTACCTCCAATACGAGCGCGTTTTTTTTTTAGCACAAAACACACTGATCCGTTTCTGCATTTACACTTAATTTACACTTGGTGTTAAATATAGAATTAGTGAAGCGGAGAGGGATTTGGTTTGGACAATATTTATATTTATTTTTGGGATTCTTATGCTGAGATTATTTATCAGAGGAGACGCGGAGACTCTGGAGTCCTTATCGTAACTGATGTGTACAAATAGTTCTCAGAAAAGTTCATTTGTTGTGGTTTTGGGACTCCACAAAAGTTTCACTATGAAGTATGTGAGATCTGCATTAAAAGAGACGAAAACAAGAAAAAAAAAAGAGTCTTATCTCCCTCACACACACTGAATCTCTGTGAATGATTCACACCAGCTTCTGTCTCCTGGGAGAGTCGAAATGGGAATTGAAAAGTTCCAGTAAAGAGATTCAGATTTGCTTTCTGCGTAATTATAAATTCATGGTAAGTTGGGGATGTTTTCATCGCGGATGACAACAGCTGGTGATTTTCAATGCAGCTTTTGATTAATGCAACAATTCAATGTGGGTGTGAGACCGAATGTCACCACCAGGGGGCCCAGTGAGCCTCATTTCGGCAGAGTGAAAAGCGGAGGGCAGCTAATGGTGACCCCTCCTCTCTATCCTGTCTCTTTAAGACTCTTTTGAGACTCCAGTTTTGCGTTCAGGTTTACTGCGCCAACACTTTTCATTTAAACCCAACAAACCCTGACCTTTGCCCTCCAAACACAGCCGGCTTTATTAGACGTGCGAGAGCTTTCCAAATTCAGATTGTTAATGCACATTTATGTTTCTGAAGCATAAAGACGGCTCCATAAAGCACTAAAACAAACATGTGTGAAGTGTAAACAAATCAAAGCAGACCTTGAGCTGAGACTTTTAATCATCTGCACTTTTTTTTTTGTTCCCACTGTGAAAACAATAAACAGCACTTGGAAAATTGCAAGGGTTATACACCCCAGAATTAATCTTTCCAACCCATAACTAAATAGAAAGACACAGCTCTCTCTTCATCAAGTGGGTATATTTTAATTACAGACTATTGACTACAGAAAGTAATTTGTCTCAGAAAGATGCCCAAGAGCTACAAGACAGACGTCTCGTCTAAATGTGGAATGCTCCGTCGCTGTTTAGTTGATCTGGTTTTGTGGTTTGCCTCTGCAACTTTCTTCTGCAGCTCTTTTGTAATTATTCTGCCTTTAAAGCTCAGCGAGGATTCCTGGGAAGACTGGGACTTGTCTGCAGGTCTTAGTCTGGATCAGCACCAGATTTTCACCTGCCCTTTTCTTCTTCCAGAACTTGTTGAAATTTTGGGGTTTGTCAATTACACTCAGCAAATTGGAATATTATAGAGAAATATGTTTAATTTGAAAAGTACAATTCAAAAAGTGGAAATCAGATGTTGTACAGATTCATTACACGTTCATCTGCAGCTAACGAAAGCCCAACATTTCATTTCTTAGAATTTTCAGATGGGAAAAGATGAATAAAAAATGTTTTTAAATGTAGAAATTCACACCCAATGAAGAGTATTTTCATAAACTGTAACTTTACACTAGATTTTAATTTATAACTGAATAAAATTCAGTATTTTTGAACCAAACTGAAGAAACTTCTCTGCCTCGCCACTCTTCCTTCAGATTTTGGGACCAAATTAAATGCAAAATCTACTTTTATCTGAAAACTTTGGACCAATCAATCACAGCCCAAACCATATTGTCTCAATAGAGCTGGCCGTTTATCACATTGTTTATCATTTTGCGTGATAAATTCCTATCATGACAAGAGTTTTGATTTATTTTTGACATAATAAATTCCATTTAATATTTTAAAAACACAAAACTGTCCGTATCTCATTAAAAAAATCAAGTGTTTTTTAATGAGTATCAATAAATGTTACAAATATTAACATTTTAATGCAGTTATTGTAAAGTTTAATGATACAAATCATGCTTCTTTATGTGACTGGTGTCCAAATAGGAATGTTTCTCTGCAGAAGTATTTGTGTTTGTGGGTCATTAATTGCCATACGATGCAGGCAGACCATACAGTTTTATGCAAAACAGTAAATAAATAGTTTTTATTGTGACTCTTATTCATTTTAAACCTGATGTTTCTGAGATTAACACTGAGATTTTGAAAAATGTAGCAGAAAAAACGATCTGACAGCAACGCAGATCAAGAATCGCAAACTTAGCTTCAATTTCAATTCCTTCAACTTTTCCAAAGCGAATATAAATAAAAATGAATAAATCAAAAACAAGAGTTTATTCTAAGGCTCTGCAAATTTAGTTTCCTGTTAGTTACTTTCCACTGTCGCCACATGCTTGCTCAGCATGATTCATTATAGCAAAGTTAACAACTTACACTGAAAAATGAGATTGTCAGTCCAACTTAAAAAAAATATTGAGTTCATTTGTTACATGTAATCGAGTTAAGTTTGTTCAACTTGATTTAGTTAATAAACTTAATATATTTATTTGGGTAAACTTAATTTGATTACATGTAAATCTGTTTTTTTAAGTTGGATCAACTTTTCTTTTTTTTAGTGTAAATAAAACACTTTGTAGATACAAACTGACATTAAAATCTTAGTTTTGCTGTATTAATGTGTTATATCTAGGAATTAAGGGAAAGTATGCAATTTAATTTGAATCCGTCTGTCACCGGTGTCAAACTCAAGGCCCGTGGGCCAAATCTGGCCCATCATAACTAGTTATGTGGCCCTCTACACCCTAGAGACAAAGATAAATATAAACAGAGAAATCAAAACAATAATGATGGCAGATTGTTTTCCCTGTTGGTTACTTTCCACTGTCGCCACATACTTTCTCAGCATGATGGATTTTAGCAAAGTTAACGACTTTTTCTTACAAGTTGGCATTAAAAGCTGAGTTTGGCAGCATTATTTCATTATAAGTAGAAATGAAAGGGAAAGTATACGATTTCATTTGAATCTGTCTACATCATGGGTCTGAAACTCGAGGTCCGCGGGCCAAATCTGGCCCACTATGACTATCCAAGGTCCACGTGAATTCAACTTTAAGATAAGTTATTTTATCAGTTAAATCACATTGGTTTTCATTTGTATAGGAAAACATTATCTAAATGTGAAAAAATGCTTTAAAAAAAACAAACTAATTGATCGTCGAGAAATGTTAAAAGTTTTATCAAAACATTTTGCCACAGACATACATTTGATCTATATGATTGGATTGATTAGAGTTTATGTTTTGAACCAGTCCTGGATAAATAAAGTGAACTGAACCCGGATTAAAACGTTTGAGTTTTCAAAGTTACCTTTTAGTGAATCAGCTGTTGCGTTCATCCCAGCAGGTCTGCAATAAGGTTCCTCTGGTGTCTGCAGGCTTCACACCCTGCATGCAATGCCACTGCTGTCACCACATCCAGCCAAGCGCTGTGATTTGCTGCTTTATTAAAGCACCAAGACCTGGCTGGCTGTGGAAATCCTCAAAACGCTTCATATAATGTCGAGCCACCGGGAAGACGTTGCCAATATGCTGCTCAGACCTTCCTGTTCTGGCTGATAATCTAAACTTTCGTGGAGTCTTAATCCTGTTTTGATTTATCATAAGACTACATAATGGGAAAAGGTATTAGCTACTATAATAAACCACAACTTACACAACCTGAATATGTTCCTGCTCTTCACAGGATCCATCTTCTAATTTTACAACATTTTATACATCCTGAACATATTAGATGACTTTAATCTGCCTGTCAGGGGAGCAACTAGACAGCAGGTGTAAAAACTTCTGCGAAAGGTTCATTAAGCTTAATGAACCTAAATGTGGATATATATGTGTGTTAATATCACCACACTGCAAAACCGCAAAATCTGTCCTAGTATTTTTAGTTTATTTCTAGTAAAATTATCTTATACTTGAAATAAGACTAAACTAACTTAAAAGTAACTTTTCAGCAAGAAATATGAGCTTGTTTTTAGTGAATAACTCCTTAATATGATGAAAAATTACAAGTTCTACTGCCAAATTATTTCATTCGAAATCAGGAAAAGTTTTCAATAATCTTCCGGGGAAGCTAGTACTTTTCAGTTTTAAGGAAATATTTACTTACAACACATTAATTTTGAGTTTATGTTTTTCTACAAAAACACAAAACATTACCAAGTACTTTGGTCTATTTTCAGTCCAAATATCTCAGTGCTTGACGTAAAACTAAACTAGATTACAAGTAACTTTTCAGTGAGATATAAGAGTTTGTGTTGAGTCAATAAGTCCTTAATATTGATGAGAAATTACTAGTTCCACTGGTGGATTATTTCACTTATAATACATTTTTTCCATGTTATAAATGAAATAATCTGCAAGGGGAACTGGAAATGGATGTTGGATTAATTTGGAGTTAATTATAATTTATTTGAAATGTCTGTTTTTCAGGGTGAAATGATTACACTACAATGCATTTGAAAAACAAAACATTCTGAGCCATAATCAAACTCTGGGAATAACTGAAAATATCTGACCGCTGTTCTCTGAAGAATCAGTAAAAGTTCATTTAATTGAATAATTTTCTGATCTGATCTTTAAGCACACTCCAGAAATCGGTTGGACTCCATATTTGTTTTTTCCAATCATAAAACTTTTCTCCAGAAGGTTTTTGGCTTGAGCACAGCTGCAAGTGTCAGTCAAGCTTGAACGTTTTGGAGCAGATCACCGTCTCAGTCGATATTGATGAAACTCTGGATTAGAGCTTAAACGATTAATCGTGACTATTCGTGATTAATCGTTTACAGAAATAACCGTCAACTAATTTAAAATCCCATCTGCGTTGCTCAGACTGTCATGAAAAGATCAGATACAGGTCGAATAAAGGCCAAAAAAAAATTCTTTAATTTGATTTGGGTCACTTCAGGCTGCAGTGTGAACGTCGTTTTGTTTTCTCTCAGGAGAAAAGTTAAGTTGTCGCCTGTAGCTTGTAAACATGGCCGTATGTTCAGGTTCGTCCTGCAGCGCGGCGCAACAGGAGAGTCTGTGTTTGACATGCATCTCAACGCAGCGGCGCCGCCGCAGCAAGACGCTCCGACTCCTGGAGAGTCTATTAGCTGTGCTTAATTAAACAAACGTGATTAGACTGATCCAAACTCACACAACTGAGTCCTCAGTACGGAGAAGCAGGGAGGAACTGCAGTCACGCATGGCTCAGCTTCATTATTAGCTCTTGTTACGAGTAACACCACTGCGAGCTGCGGCGTTGACGCCGCACTAATGCAGACGTTTCAAGTCCACTTCTGAAATTTGCCAATCACAGTTTCGTGCCGACTGCTGACAAGAGACAGAACTCGGAGAGTCGGGATAACTAATAACAGATTGATTGCTGGTAATTTGGTGCAAACATGTGGGTGGGATTTAGCAACGGCTGTCTGCTGCAACCAGGTGGAAGGCAACAGGGAAATTTTCACTCACTTGTAAAACATGAATCACTGACAGACACGAAGAGATGAGAGAGAAACCAAAGCGTCTGCATGTGCTGATATTTCAGGGGGATTTTAACTCTGAGTCATTTCAATTCACCATCAAGTGTAAATTGTTTCTGTCAGGAAATATTATTCAACTTATAGAAGCAGTTCTGTAAGTTGGGAAAGAGGGACGCAGACTTTGAAAAACTCAGTTAAAGTTTGAACTCTCCCTGCCCTCTGCGTCTTCTGAGTTAGATTGTGTTCTCATTATTCAGTCACACAACCCAGACATCCAGAGCGGTTCTGTCTGTCCGCGTCTCACTGATGGGTTCTGACGAGCAGCTTCAGGTAATACGTTATTAGTTCAGATTCAGACTAACAGGGTTGCCATTATTATCCCAACTTTGGTAACTATGATTCGCTCAAACCAAAGAAAACAGCCTGGCCTGATTCTGCTTAAAGGGACGGTAGTACGTATTTTTCCAGGCACATACACAATCAAGTCACTGTGTACATGCAGAATGTACCAAACATGACTTAAAAGAAACTTTTGACAGTTTGACGCCTTCAAATTGGGCCTCTGTCTCTTTAAGAAGCTCCAGCTCTTTACGACGCTCCGCCTTTAGTACGTCATCACAACATTTTTCCATTAAGAAACAGATCTGTCTATTATAGATAACAGCTCTATTATACTAGTTTGTATAATAGGTGTTCAGTTCCACCAGGTGTTTGCTATTGCTGCTGCCACTAGTCTGAAGGAGCTGCGTGGAAAAGGCATTGCTTGGAGACTCAAGGATTTCTCAAACATGCATGAAAGAACCAAAGAAACACTCCAGGTATGTTTTTGATGAGGGAATAACATCATCATACCCAAAAAAGTCAATTTTACACAATATAACCCCTTTAAGTCTTTCAAAACTAGATTTTTTTGTGGATTAATTAAAGTTAGTGTGTTAGTGTGCCATGAAAAGGACAGATAAAAATGGAATGGATTTTTAAAAGTGTCCTATTATGCTTCCTTGAACAGGTCAGGATAGATTTATGAACTAAGCGAAACATGTTCATTAGATTATTTTTTTACGCAAAATCATTCTTGGATGATGAGGTTTTAGTTTGGTCACTACAAATTACTTTGAGTTTCTTTCAGAATGATCTGTTTTAGGTCCTCTTGTCACTTTAAATTAAAAAAGCTACTGCTGGCCACGCCGCCAACTCAACGTTTACCCTTGCATTTGAAAATGGCTGCAAACAGATGAATAATTATACACCCATACAGCTTTGAAAAGCAGCAGTGTAGCCTCCTGCACAACCAACAAGAATGCAAAAAGTGGGAACTGGATGGTGAGTCAACAACAAAACACTTTTACTTTTCTTTTCCAGCAGCCATTGTACAACACATACAGTGGTAAAACCAGCTGACCAAAGTGCTGGAGCTCCCCTTGGGTTGCTACGTGATGGGCTGGGGTTGCTAGGTAACAAAGCAGTGCCCGTCGAATGTGCCTTAACAATCGGGATGTTTTTGAAACAACTCATTTTCCAGACACCAAAAAACATCAACTTGTTGCCAAAAGAAAGTCTGGGTGGGTTTTTTTTAGAAGCAGGTGAGACCCACATGGAAGTACAGAAACATGCAAATTGTGAATTTTGCAAACCAGGACCTCTAAAGGTCCTGGTTCCCCTAACTCGTCGTCATAGTGACACCACTGCTTATACGCTTTGATGCGGTTCTAGTTGCAACAGCTCATTAGAAATCCAATCCTTCACGTTCTTTAACAGTTTGGTTAAACTCCACCAAGCCAAAACCCCCTGCAGGGAGTCTTTGACGTAAATGGTGTCAAGTTTTAATGGACCGGGCTCCTACCACAGAACAACATCACACATATTAGGTCAACTGGGGATTTCAGATTAACTCAGGGTTAATCTGAAAGTCCAATAAATGAGTGACAAATGAGCAGAAGGAAAAGGTCAGCTGGGAGATTCTGAATTGATCAAATCAAAATGTTTTCCATCCAACAAATGCTAAGGCACTGAT
This sequence comes from Brachyrhaphis roseni, assembly GCA_903066815.1. Classification (NCBI taxonomy): domain Eukaryota; kingdom Metazoa; phylum Chordata; class Actinopteri; order Cyprinodontiformes; family Poeciliidae; genus Brachyrhaphis; species Brachyrhaphis roseni. The sequence continues at coordinate 94,258 of CAEFZY010010290.1, forward strand.
ATTTTAACTTTGTGTGAAAAACTATTAGCTGCTCCTACACCTTACATTTGTTTATTAGGGAGGAAATAAATCATTAACATGGATAAACTTGAATATTGAGGCATGTTTGGTTAAAAAAAAAACAATCTCTTATTTGAAAGTTGTTGTTGCTCTGCTGCAGTAAATGTCATTTCCCAGTAAAGTAGATCAGAAAGCGATGCAGGAAGGAGACAAAAGTGGTGTTTACAATAGTCTTTGTGCAAAAACCACGTCATGGAATCTCATAATTATATAGGGCAGATAGGCATGATGTAGCTATGGTAACATACGTGTTGATGCTAAACGGAGATATAAATATGAGCGTGACTGTCTGCGTGTGCTTTCAGGAGTGTGAGGCCTCAACCACTCTGCAAGCACAGCTGAAGTTTGTGCATTAATGGAGACAATTAATTAACCTTTTGTCCTTGTTATTCTAACGCGTTGATCTGCACGGTGAAGAATCTCTTATGCTTTATGGTTATTTACAAGTACTTGTTTAAATCATAAACAAATAAGGCAGAATGAATGAACAATTATGAAGACAACTGAGCTTTAGCTGCATAACAATATTTATAAAGAAAGTGACTGGATTCAGAAAATGTTTAATGTAATTCTATTGGTTTTTTTCTTCTGATTTTATATGCATCTATTGGGTTATTTTCAAACTTTTCTGGACAAGTCTTTGATTTACTCTGAACACAGAGGCAGATTTTGTCTGAACAGGTTCATTAAGCCAAATTTGGCGAACATTTCTGAGCTACATTCGTCACAACATCACAACTAAAAACCAAACTCATCGTGATACAGTACGAACAAAGGAAAGCATAGATCCACTACCTTGACTGGATGGTTCGGGCCGGATGTTGCAGCTTCGTGCTTCTTACCTACAGCCAACACATTCTCCGAATCCAGAAATATCAAAAATAGCTGCAGAATTTGTTTTAAGGCAACTCTTTAATCGTTGAGAGGTTCCTGTATATAGCTGCATCTGTGCAGGAGTGGGAAACCCGTTTTAACACATTGTTGTGAAACTGTTCAATTTCAGTTTCATCAGGCAGAAAGAAAGAAACTCGATGACACAGAGTTTCATTGAATGTTATCGGAAAATATGAGACAAATCCTAAAAGTAAGCGTAGCACCCGTTTCTACTGCAGGGAGATTAACTTTGAGCACACAGCACATGCTTCTGCATCCCTGGTAAAGGGTTTTAGTTTGCATAAATTCACTCAAATTGGAAAATAAATAGAAATAATGTATTTGTTCAACAATTACTGCACATCCAAACTTTACCGATTTGAGTACGACTAATCATACTACAGAGTATAAATGTAACATGACACAGAGTCCAGCTTGCAAAATAGAAAAGTAGAACTGCAGTTTATCTTCTATTCAATGCTTCAGTCTGAAAAAGTTTATTGCATAATCCAAACGTTGAGTCCACTCAGATTTCTACTTATTGAGCTCTTTGCAATGGTTGAACAGAGTGGCAATTTGACTTTCCTCTCTAACCAGGTGGCCGTTTCTTCTCTGACCTCACATCAAACGGGCCTTTTTGTCCACACACCTGCTGCACAATGTCTATTTTCTCCTTTTAGACCATTTTTGTAAACCTGAGAGATCCCAGAAGAGCAGAAGTTTCTTAAATATTTAGAAACTGCTGAAATGGTTGTTTAATGGTACAACAACCATTAAAAATCCCCCTTTTTAACTCGTGACGCATCGTTTGAATATCAGCAAATCTCACTACGTCTTGCAGCCTAAATGCACCGAATAGCCACCATTTGAGCAGCTTATTTGCTATTTGCGTTAACAAGCAACTGAAGACCTGTAAATTAACTGGTTTTCATGTTTAACCAAACACGACACATACATTTTTTTTGTCTCTAAACAGGTTACTGAAGGATGTATTAGTACATATAAGAACCCTAGATAATTGTGACAAATAGCACCACTCATAATAATTTTTTTCTAATTTCAGATAACATAATCAACTGTAAATTTGTACACCCACTATTTCAGTTTCTAGCTTCACTAGCTGCGTTTCCATTACAGATGTGCACAAATTTTGTCTATATTCCGCTACAGTGTTTCCATTAAATAAGAAATTAAATTAAAATGACACGTGAACAAACTTGTCCACACAATAGGTAACTGTGTCACAGCAGTGACAGATGTTAACAGTTACATGAGATTATATTCATAATTCAGCTGACATCAGAGGAGACGTCGACGTTTTATTCAGGAGTTACGTAGTCGCTCGTAACCAAGTGGAGCGGCTACGTATGCAGCGTTTTGACTAAGTCGTAGTCTGTAATTTTTACAGAAGAGATTTAACACTTTTGAATGACACACAACATTTCATGAACTATGCAACACTGTGAGAGCTACGGTGGAGTCAGTTGCACCTTGTTAAAAAAAATTAAACAACTTCCTCAACTACTTCCTGTCGTCTTCTTCGCCTGTAGCGACAGCTGACTGCTGGTCACATGACTCGTGTGATGTGAAAAAAATGTTTTTGTACAACTTCATCCTAGCGCAAAAACGTTTTAGCAAGTTTTTCCAAAATTGACATGTTTCCATTAAGCAGATTTATTTTTGTAATTTCAATTTGCGCAATTTTACAGTTAATGGAACAGCAGCTATTAAAGACACTGGGAAAGAAAGAAAAGTGGTGCATTTTTTGGTAATATATTTAAAATGTTTCATTCATTTTAGTTTAATTTTGACGGTAAAGTGCAGCAAGTTGATGGCTTCACTGTTTTAAAACAAGCAGCTTTGGACAAATTTCACACGAGGAAAATATAAAAAAAAGTTTCTCCGGAATCCTGAAAATTTTCGCTTTCTTAAAAATTTGGGGTAAAATAAAAAAAATATTACTAAAGCAGTGGGGAATAATTTTTTTCTGACTGCACATGGAAGTGATACTTCATTTTTAAGTGAATGTGGAAGTGTCACCGGATCATCCATCAATCCACAGACGTCTCCATACGCCGCAATGCTTCACTTCACTTCTAACAATCACTCACAGAGTAAACCTCTAATCCAGCTCGCTCTCTCCAGTTGACTTTGACAGCAGCTTAGCCACCCCGCCATCCAGCGTAACGCAGCGGGAGCACAGAAACCCTCAGGGGTGAGATATCCTACGCCACCCCCTCCGCCTCCATGGTTGCCCCCGGTGACAGTGACAGAAGTCTGTAATTGCCACCTCGTCAGACGGCTTCATTAAGCTTTGTCTGCGCAGCTGAATGGCAGCGGATGGGGAAGAGAAGAGCTCGAGCCGAGGAGAGGGGAGAGCCCACAATGCAATTACTGCGTGGCTGTGACAGGTGGGGCGTCCAATCCTCAGCATCAATGGGGCCCTGATGCATGTTGGGGAGCCACTGCATCATTTTTCACCCCCTTCTGTCATTAGTTGGTAATGATTGGATTATTTTGCAGATGAATCGCTGTATATGTCTTGCTCACAAACATTTCCTGGCCATATTAATCATAACCATCAAAGGCTGGGGAGTCAGAGCGAATTAAAAAAACAACATGTCTGCATTAAAAATTACTGCAATCCTTCATCAGGGTGCTTTTACTCCATTGATTAAAGGACGTGTCATCTTTAATGAATGTCTTTGACATGGTGACATAAAAAAAATACTAATCATGTTTAATATTCTAATAACATAGTAGGCGTGGAAGTATTAATATAACACAAAGGCTAAACCAGCATTTTTTTAAGCTCTGTATTGTTTTAACATTTATTAATATTGACTGCTCTATCTAGTACCAAAGTATCTACCAAATAATGTTTCAGTGTTGTCATATTTTCAAGTACAGTACCTTGAAAAACACTAAACATTTCCATAGTTTGTCACTGAAAACCACTAATTTGAAAGGATTTTATTTGTATTTTACATGACAAATCAGCTCAAAATGGTGCATTTTGATGGAGGGACCCAAGAGTAGATAAACTGAACTAGTTTGTCCCATTGTGCCTGTAGAAGAAACATGATCACATGTTGCACTAGACAGTTTTCATTGTCTGTCATTTTGACTGACAGGGCCAAAAAAAGAGAAAAATCCAGTCACAAACTTTTGTAACATGTCAATTTTTAAAATTATAATAATTAACAAGATTTCCCCCAAAGCCTGGTGTTACAGGCTTTATGAGAACGACTGTCATTCAACACTGTTGACCATGACATATGAAACGTCTGGAAAACTGGGTCAGACTGTGGTCCAGTACTTGACTGGTTTGAGTCTTACCTGAACCACAGGGACTTCTTTGTGTTAATGGGTAACGTCACATCGGAGTTGACAAAGATCACATATGGGGGTTTCCCAAGGTTCCATTTTCGTCCCTCTCTTGTTTAATATTTACATCCTCCTGCTAGCTCAGATTGTAATCAGTAACAACAGAAAACACCATAATTATGTAGAAGATACACACCAGGTGACAACAAACCCATTCAACCTCAGTGGAAAAAAATCAATGTGTGGAGGTGTGACATAACTTCCTCCAGTTGAATAAAAACAAAACTAATGTAATTATTTACATTAGTTTTGTAAATATGAGTGTAGTGATGGACTGAGACCTGAACCTTCAGAGACACATAAAGACAGTTACAAAGTCAGCCTTCTATCACCTGGAAAACATTTATAGGATTAAAGGACATTGAAAAACTCATCCATGTGTTTATCTTTAGTCACATTGATTACTGCTACATCTGATCCAGTTCTCACTAAAACCAGAGCACATCGCCCCAGTTCTGGAGTCCTTACACTGGGTCCCTATGTCTCAGAAAATATACTTTAAAATGCTTTTAGTATATAAATCACTGAACAGCTTAGCACATTAAAGTCTACTCTGCATTGCTAAAATCAGAACCAGACATGGAGAAGCATAATTCAATTTTAATCCCCCTTCTAATCTGGAACAAACATCCAGTAAACTAAAATGATGAAACACTTATAATATTAACCGAAACATCATTTTAGTCCAACTTTTTTCCTATATTAAGTCACTGCAATGTGCCGTTTCATCATCTTGTTGATGAAATATTCTATACCAGTAAACCTACATTGCCTGTTCTGTATCAAAACATTTTTCTTGATGAGATAAGCTTACATTATACAACAATGGTAAAGATATCCTCTTTGATTTTAATCAAAGTTGAGTTATTATCTATACTCTGACATCGTGGTAAAACATGAAAGCTGCAGCTGGATTTACTCACATTCAACCCACCTCCGGAAAAGCACATTCCTTTCATCCATCGAAATTTCACATGACTGGGATTGCCCTTGGTGGAAACATATCTTAGCCATCCACAACTCTTGGAAGGCTCCCGTTGGGTGGTTCCACCCATGCCAAGCGCCTGGGTTGGCCGAGAGCCTCCAGGGAGGCCGGGGCCTGCGTCTCCATGGCCCAGTAAGCCTAGAGGCCTCTTAGCCCAGGGAAATGTAGCGAATCAGAGAAACGGTGCCCCGCCTCCCCTTAGCCTTAGGACAGTCAAATCTAAAAGAAGGCTAAAGGTGGCCAACTGTGCAGCGAGTGGGTCTGGGGTGTTGAGGAACCGTGTCTGTAGGTTTCATCTGCATTGGCGTCGATAAGGATGTGTACAGTTCGTCCTTTGCCTATCACTACCCTGCACAGGGTGGGAGCTGAGTGTGATGTGTTTAAATGTGTGTGTAGCTGTGGCACAATGATGAGGGACTGGCAGGCCATCTCCAGAATGCCAGCAGTGACTGATGCCACACCAGACATTCCTTTTAGAGACAGTGGCAGCGTGGTCAGCTCCCTGCCAGCTTTCACGGACCCCCAGGACTCCAAGCCTCCCCCCAACATCCTCAAAGCAAAGACCATGGCCGAGATGGCACGACTTTCCAGCAAATTAAAGACAAACAAACCGAGAAAAAGATGTGCCCGTTTTCAACTTTTTGTTTTCCTTTTGTTTATCATGTCGTCGGGGCCGGATTTAGGAAGATGTGAGCCTCTGGCCTAGACCCAGTTTTGGTGCTGTACCCACATGTTTCTTTTAAGCATACAAATTAAATGCATTGATAGTTAAGAGAGCATCAACTTCAAAGTCTGTCTATATAAAAACAGTATTTAAGAAACAACTTTGTATTTGTCTTTTACCCGTCATCTTTGCAAATATTCTGATTCCTGCAAAAAATATCCAAAATATGAATGTAAGTATTCCTTGTGTGCACTAAAGTCACGAGTTGGACTCAAGTCATTAATATCAAGACTTTAGACTTGATTTGTACATTTACACCAGTAACATGGGACTTGAATTGGACTAGAACCTGTTTAATTAGTGAAAACTTTTGATTTTACCCTAAATCTAAAGCTGAAAACATATATTACTTAAAAGGGTGCATCATTAATTTATTTCACTCATTAGGTCTTAACAAACGTAGAGAGTCTCTCTGTCTTTCCACATTCTGTATATATTTGTATATCAGATTAATCCATTTCTGTTAAGTTAAAGACAAATATTCTGTAAGAGTAATTTCTTTTGGGTACATAAACTACATAGTACTCAGAAAAATGAAGTGCAACAGGCAACACATGCAGGAAGAGAAAGACAGATGGAGATGGAACAACTTCCAGCCTTACTTCGACTGATTGGTAAGTTTTGTTTTGCTGTGATGAGATAGATGATGAAATATCAACTCTAGTTGACGGAAGTCTGTCTTTGCTTGAGATTTGAGGTTAAAAACATTGACTCGGTCCCACTTCTAGCATGTGGTGATGTAGCTTTCATTACAATTCACCAACCTCCTGATGTTATGCCCCGTGTGGTTGGAAAGTGGAGTTCGGTTGACGGCAACATCGTAGTTTGAAAAAAGAAGCCTGAACTGGTTCACCAGTTCACCAATCTATCCAATAATCCAGTCTTTCTTTGACCCTGATATTCATAATTTAATCTGTCCACTGATGCATCTGTCTGTCCTTTAACAGCTCATCTACAAATCAATCCATCCAACCGTACACCAGTTTATCCATCCAACCGTACACCAGTTTATCCATCCATCCATCCAACCGTACACCAGTTTATCCATCCATCCATCCAACCATACACCAGTTTATCCATCCAACCGTACACCAGTTTATCCATCCAACCGTACACCAGTTTATCCATCCATCCATCCAACCGTACACCAGTTTATCCATCCATCCATCCAACCATACACCAGTTTATCCATCCAACCGTACACCAGTTTATCCATCCATCCAACAATATGTCAGTTTATCCATCCATTCAACCATCCACCAGTTTATCATCCAACCGAACACCAGTTCATCCATCCATCCATCCAACCATACACCAGTTTATCATCCAACCGAACACCAGTTCATCCATCCATCCATCCATCCAACCATACCAGTTTATCCATCCATCCACCAGTTTATCATCCAACCGAACACCAGTTCATCCATCCATCCATCCATGCACCAGTTCATTCATCCAACCAACTGTACACCAGTTTATCCATCCATCCATTTATTCATCCATCTCTCAGTCCATACACTCTTTACTCATTCTTCTGTCCATCCCTAAAGCAATCGATCTTCCCAACTGATCCATCTATTCATGCGTCACTCTGCATTGATTAGTTCGTCCAACCTTCCATCAGTCAATACGTCCATCTGCTCATCCTCAACACAGTAATGCCAGTCAATAGAAAATTTATCTCTATTTTTTTCATAAATGTGGAAATGGGAGTCTGAAAAAGTCTTATATTTAAAAACATAAATATATAGGAACTGTGCTATTGGGGTCATCATTTAAAAAGTTATATTTACTACACAAATGCAAAAAAAAACAAAAAACAACAACATTTATTCAGGGTTGTTTTTACTGCCCGACTAATTTTAGATCGCTCCAGTGTGGAAAATTTGTCTTTTAAATTTTTTTTCTCCCTCCAGAAACTAAAAAGATCCCAACTAAAACCCACAGAGCAGAAGCCATTCAAAGCCACCTTGCTCTCTTTCTGTCAGACAAGCCTCTCCATCTCGTCTCAGAAATTACTGCAGAGGTTAGAGGGGTATTCAATAGCCGTAGCCCCTCATGCTCCTCCAGGGCTTAAGTGATGACACAGAATGATTATAGCACCGTTAAATACCCGGTTTAATGAGCCAATTAGCCCTATTGACACCCATAGCCGTCTCGGAGGTGGGGAAAGTATCAGGTACATGCTCCTTAATCAGAACCAATAACACCATTTAGCCTTCAAACACTAATCCTGACTCGCAGGCTCTCTCTGGAATCCACTGTGATTTGTCTGTACTCACGCTGAGAAACTTCACGCCTGATTCATTTTCAGTTCCACTCCTCCTGCACAGTTGTAAGTTCACTGTGGTTTTGCTACCATTATGACTGATGAGTTTTGGTATGATTTTAATGCTCGTTCAGGATGTTTTCTTATTCAATATATATTTTTAAGCAGTTACAGCAGAGCTCAAACCATGCCTAACACATGATTAACCTCTTTTTTTTACTATTAGAAATTAAGAAAGATGTGCAAGCAGACAGTGGAAAACCCTTCTTCTTTCCTCTTTGAGGATTTCCGTTTGATGGTCTACAAAAAACGAAACTGAGAAAGTGTTACAAAGTGCTTCAGGTAAATTTGGGGCATTTCATTAAAATACTTGCCACAACAAAGACAGTGAGACTCGTAGCTTTAGCCCTGGGCACTTGTTGAGTCATAATAGAGTGAATGTTTTGCTATTATTCAAGTTACTGTAAATTTTATCCATCCTCAGCCTCACCAAACCGTGAGAATATCTCAGGATGCGCATATGAAACCGTTTTCTTCTCTCAGTGTCGCAATGTTGCCCAAAAGGAAAGGAAAAAAATGTGAAATGAAAATCCGTTTGACCAGAGACTAAAAGACAAAAATCCTGCACAGCCTTCCAGGTACTCAGATGTTACCTACACAGATTTAAATGTCATATTCGAGGAAACTGCTTCGACAGCGAGCACATACAGGATGCAAAACTGTAGTTTGATATGGAATAAAGAGCAGTTTCTACTGCATCTTTTTGTGGTTAAGTGTGAACAGAGCTGAAAGTGTGCCGTGTCTGTTTTTTTTTTTTTTTTCATTTCTGAGTAACAAACATCAAGGTCAGCAATTCAAACAAAAGCAATGTACTAACATACACACAAATATACAGTCCACAGCTGAAACTGGTGCACTTCCTTTGCTACATGAGGTGCATACTTGCACTACAACACCAAGTCCACAACTGGTACCGCAACATTGTCGCACAAACCTACAAGCTCTTCACACCTTCATGGGCATCTGGCAGGTTCACAACACAAACAACCTTTAAATCATCCCACTCGTTTCTCTTTTACAGTCATACTTTTACGGTCCACCGTTCTTCAATGCCTGTAGGCATCAGTACATTAGAACATCATCTAAAAACGTATAATTCAGCAATTCAATTTACGATGCAAGACCTCGAACGACACACTAGAAAGCTATGTACTGTAGTTGGTTGGGGCTTCTTTTGCATTAATTACTACCTCAATGCAACGTGGCTCGAAGGCCTTCAATCAATTTAATATTATTTATATTTAAGTCGACATTATTTAGATTAAAGGCTGATGTGGTCAAGTTTTCTTTCTGCTAATTATGACTTTCCATTAACGGTTAGTGAAAATATGACATTTAAGTTTGGAATAATCAGATTAATAAAGTAAAAACATGTTTCATATAGAAATGTGGGCCATAAGCAGGTTTACACTGCAAAATAAAATCTTAGGGTTAGTGTTGGGGTACCCTAATCTTACAAATTAGCAGGCATCTTTTTGGCCTCCAGCAGGGAGATGGGGGCGGGATCTTGTGCTCCTGCTGTTGCAAGGGACTCATACAAGAGTTTCCTGCACAATTAAAAAAGTTAGTTTGTTATGTGGATCCCTAGTAGCCATTGATGAAATAATGGCTTCTCTTCCTGGGGTCCACATCATAGCACAAAACATTTATTACAAAAACGTTTACACACACTCAACATAATATTAGAAAAAGAGCATATTAATTTATAAATTCAGAATTATAACACTTAAGTGTTATATTAGGAAGTTGTACTAGAAATATAAAACAAAAATAAGCATGGCTCTTTTAAATAAATAAAAAAGTATTAAAAAGGTCTCATTTTGACCTATTTCAGTCCTAGTTTCACATATTCATGCTGGGTTCAGGCCACTGCAGTGAAATGAAAAACGACCGGCAGAGATTCCCACCGTTATCTTGCTGTCTCATTTTTAAGGTTATTCAAAGACAAATCCCTCCATGTTGTTTCCAGGGGTCAGCGCAGGTTTAATTGATTCTCCTTCTCCTTCCGTCTCTTATTAGGGCCTCAGTGCCTCTCCATGGGAACAGCTAATTGGGCCTCCCCTGTGGCCACTTGGGAAAGGAGACAGACGTGGCACGGTAGACACGTTTGCTGGTCCACAGGGACAACACTAGATAAGAGATTCACCACTACTGCACGGCTCTGGATCGCTTCTTCAGGGACGTCAGTCTTATGTTTCCCTGCTTTGCCATCTGGAGTCCAGATTTACCCAAAAACAGATCAAGACCAAGGAGACGCTAACAACACGATTTCTAGAAAGTGATTTTTTTCCCCCCTGTAGTTGTAAGGATCCAGTTTTGTACTGGAGTTTTGGCTGCTTGAGAATTTCAAAAATATTATAAAAAGCACAGATGTTTAATTTGAATCTCAATTAAAATCTTTGGCAACAAAAAGATAAAAGTTAACCTGTTAATCCGTTCACTATTCAGATCATCTGCAAGTCCTTTTTGGGTGAAATCATGCAGATTTAACTAAAATCTGATTACATTCAATCATAACTAAGCTGGTCACAAAAAGCAATTAATTAATCGCATGATAAATTTATGATAATTCCTTAATATTGATGAAAAGTAGAGATGCATGATATATCGCCACTAACATCGGTATCAGCTGATAATTGTCATTCTTTAACATATTGGTATCGGTCCAATTAATAAAACCAGGCCAATATTTGTTTGTATCTTGTTTCCATCTGTTTCTGGGTTTTTTTCTCCAAAGGTGTCGAAACGGAGGTGAAATTTATATAATGTCAATAAATATCGGTAATATTAACATCAGATTTTGATATCAGTCCAAATTTTTATATCGGTGCATCCCTAATGAAAAGTGATTTTTCCACTGGGAGATTATTGAACTTAAAGCAACATTTTCTCATATTGAAAATATTTTTTCAGAAATCTTTAATTATTATTAAAGAAAGGAGAGTTTTATTTTCTAAAGTAAAACTTACAGCATAACTATGAATCACTAAAGTAAAAAATGTTACAATAGGACAATTGCATGGGCTACGCAACCACAATCAAATTTGACAGGGATGGAAACCACAGAAACTGTTTGCTAAAGAAGCTGGTTGTTCTGAGTTCTGTTTACAAGAATGCAAATAGAAAGTTGAGTGGAAGGAAAAAACACAGAAAAGTGTGCAAGGAATAGGGCTAACTGCAGCCTAAAGAGGACACAGACTTCTCCAAAATATGAACTCCAAAATTTATTTTAGCATCTGGAAATACATCATCAGAGCATTTTTTTTATTTTGTAAGAAAAGGTATTTTTTTGACTAATATCAAGTCTTATTTTATGTCTGTGTTTTCTCTTTATTTTTTCTTCACTTATTATCTACAATGCATTTTAATTGGGTTTTGAAAAAGCGATATATAATCTCAGACATTTCTGGTTAAGTAAAGATTGGATAAAATTATCCATATTAGGAAAACATTTTTCTCAATGTACAGCCACATTTAAAATGAGTTCTGCTGAGTCAGAGTCCCCTTTTAAAAACAACCTTAAAACAGGATTTACACTGTAAGAACATCAGATCTTAAACTAATTTTAGTCTAGTTTCTAGTGCAAATATCTCAGTACAATTGAAATAATGCAAAACTAACTCATTAGATACTTTTCGATACAGGAGCTTGTTTCAAGTCAATAATTCCTTAACATTGATGAAAAAGTACTTGTTCCACTGGCAGATTATTTCACTTAAAACAAGACATTTTTCCCATTTTATTAGTGAAATAATCTGCCAGTGGAACTAATACTCTTTCATCAAAATTCAGGAATTATTTACTTAAAACAAGTTTCTATATCTTGCTGAAAACTTGTTAGTTTTGCCTTATTTTAAGTGTACTGAGATATTTGCCATAGAAACTACAACAAAAATACTTTGTAAGACTAGCATTGGTTTTAGCTGTCAAGTTATCAATATAACACTCTAAGTCTTAAATGTACGCCTGATATATGAAAGAAAAAGGGAGGCAGTGCTTTGTTAACACTATGACAACTAGATAACAAGGTCAGGAAACTTTTAATTAAGAAACAAAATAGCGAGGGAGAGGGAAGTAGTTCAGTTATGCTAGCTTGACTTTGACAAACTTTAAATGTAGATATGCTGTGGAATTTAGTGCATTTTGATTAAACTAAGAAATAAAAAAAGCGACCCACATAACTCTGATAGATCATCACTAGAGCAGGTGTTTAAATTAGCTAATTAGCCTTGGTAGGTTAGCTAATAGCAGCGGTAGCTAACCTACCACAGCTAAAATACATAAAACTGTAACAGACTGAATGTTCTGTTCTTTGTGTGGGAAATATTTGAGTGTTTTTTGGTGTTGAATCCTAGAACATGAAGTGGCGTTGTTGTCAGTTGCTAAAGCAACGAGTCTGCATGTAGCGTAGCCAACACCAAGGGCGAGAAAAAAAGTGGCTTTGAGTTGTTTGTCAACGGCTTTCTGCATTGTTTTTCCCTTTGCTGTGGCGCACTGCACTGAATTAATAATACCTACATCTCCAGGTTTCATTTAGGTAACGTAATTGTTCCATATTAGCAATGATCAATGTGTTTTTCCATCAGCACAAAGCATTCAGGGTGATTTATATCTAGAAAAAACTGAAAACTTTATCAGCATTTACAGCAAGCTGTAATTTTTCTTACAGAATGGCCGCTAAAATATTTTTTTTTATCAGTTTTCCTTCTGCATAATTTTGATCTCCAAAATATCCTCTAAACTTTGTAAAAGAAGGCAAATTGTGAGACTAAAAATAATTATGGTGTCTGTGTATGAATGAGTTGATTTAGATGTTGCCTCTAGCTGTTAGCTTGACTCACCTGATGATCTAATTTGACTTCACATTGACTGTAGATGAGGGACTGACTATTCATAGTAACACGACTCTCATTTCACCATTTAGTAGTCAGCAGTTTTTGTCTTTTCAAGTCGTAACATTTTGGAAAGTTACCACTTTTTCATAAGTCAGAATTCAAAGTAATTTCTCTACTAATTTAGTCTACTGTAAGAAAATATAATTGTCATCTCCTGCAATATTTTTATGGAAATGAGACACAAGCAGAGAGTCAAACTCATAGCCTGACTTCAGTGTTTTAGAGTTTGACTATTAACGAATCTATTCCTTTAATAAAGTCATAAAAACTTATGTTCTCTTTGTCCTTATATCCTTTTCTATGCTTTCCCTGAATAAATCTAAATATTGAATATTAATATGCTTTATTTAAGAGATCAATCAGGTTACCAGGGTCACAGATTGTTCCCAAGAAGATGGATTATTTCCACTTTTTAAGAGATATTATAGCTACTTACCCCATATATATTTTATTCTTTTTCTTTGCAATCTGTTAATTTAGTAATTATAAGTTCATTTAATTTTAAACTAATGATGCCAATCTATTAAAAAATGTAATCAAATTAATCACACCAGCGCTGTGATTAATCACAATTAATCACTAAGCGTAACTTTATAAGCTTGAAATATAAATTTGCACGCAGTGGTGATTCTTGAAGGCATGCGGCCAATTATGAAGTGTTATTTGTTGTAGCAGAAAGCAGGTAATGTATTCTCCCTGTACTAAACAGCAACTAATGGAAAGTTACTCCATTACACATGCATACAAGTAGAATCAAACTTGTTCAGGATCCAAATGACAGATTAAATATATTTTATTTTGTGGTTCTGGTGTGTACCTCCCGTTTACTGATACCATCCCGGGGAACTTCCCACATCAAAAATCGCCTAACATGTTCTCAGATATTAGGTCAAAATAGGTAGTTCAATTAATCTGCAATTAGTAATATTAACACGCTAAAACTTTCACGTTAATCGCATGCATTGACAACACTGTTTTAAACATATTTAATCACTTCAATCAAATAAATACATGCTGAACTGGACCCATTACTTAGTCTAAAACCCAGTCAACTGAGGCAAATTGAAACGAGTAAAAATGAAAAATAACTATGCCGTAAATTATAAGTATTGTTGCTAATTTGTGTTACCAGTAATAGGTGTGTAGTAAAATCATGGAGAGACCTCAGGAGGCAGAACATGATAATGAAAAGTTTGATTGTGCAAGTTGCACTCCGTTTTCAACAGAAATTAAATTCTGCATACAGTTCTGCTAATTTGACTTTAATTAAACAATACTCTATCAATGGTACTTCCAATGACCAAATGTTCCCTCGTAGCCCAGCGAAGGTTCCCAGCCGTCAAGCCTGATATGAAGTTGGTCTCAGGGGAGCTCAAGCAGAGTCAGACGTGCAGAAATGACAGCTGATGCCTTCAAAAAGTTAATTAACTTTTCAATTAGGATGAGTCTGACGTTGCTCTGGTGTCTGCTTTGAAACAACAACACTGCTGTTCGGAGAGAAGAACACACTTGTGGAGAAAGTGAAGCACTTCAGAGGCTTCAAACACATGAGTTTAGGTTTGTAATGTGGGCCTATGCAACTGAAGTACTGCAAGTTGTTTTTATTGTTACACATTTTGTATTATTACATTTTTTTAAGATCAGATTTTTCTCTGCCGAAATCTGAAAATGGATCTAAACTTGGGAGACAATAATTTGGGAAACTCCTGCCTCTTTAGACAGAAAAACAGCAGGCAAATGCGACCCAAAACCAGATTTTATTTTTCATCTGAACTGTCCCTATACCCCCAAAAAATCCGATCTGTTATTTCGGTAATAATACAGATACGTATCCGATTGTTTTGAGTCTGAACAATCTCATTTTATTTTACTTTTACGTCATTAATGCCAGATATTCATCATTTCTGCACCAAAAGAAGCCATACATGGTACAACAGAACGTAAACATTGACTTAAAATTATTATTATGAATTTATGACAGAAATCTGTCACTGAAGCGCGTCACACTCTGACTACACATTCAAACAGACTTACCTACAGAAGTTACAGTCAATGCTCCACAAATAGACACTGCTACTAGCTTAGCTTTCTTCCTTTTCTTCTCTCCTTCTTTTTTTTAAAGCTTTCGTCGTCATGTTATGATCTTGTGACGATACTGTCGGCTCCTGTTGCTGAACAAACTTTAAAATCGATCCATGAACAGCTCCCTCCATTATTACTTCCGTAAACAGTGCGCTGCTGTGTGACGTCAACGTTCTTTTCTTCTGCGCATGCGGGTCGCTTTGGGGACGAACGGTTCACACCAAAGTGTTACCGTGGTATGAACAACCACGTAAAAAATAAAAAAATGAAACATTTTTCATCTAAGAATCAAAATTTAGCTGTATTTACTTACACCCCCCAAAAAAGACAAACTAACAAAAAACTGCATAAATATGCAGCAGCTACCAACTGTGCAGCTAAATATAGATAGATAAAAAAAATCAGTTCACAAATAATCTTAACTTCCTACATTTGTTAAAGGTGAAAGGATGTCTTGATGCATTCCGTGATGTATAGCAAAGCCTTCTGAGATTTGTTTGCATGGTTTGCAGATTTTAAATATCAATAGACAAATTCATTAAGTACATATGAGAATCAAAGTATGAAATATGTCAACATACGTCTGTTGTTACCCAAAAAATGCATTTCAAAAGAAGCATTTTAGTCATCTTCCTTCATGTCTGTCATCCATGTGAAACTTTCACACATCATTTTAACCAGGAACTTTTCTGTAAGGGCCTTTTCACCACCTACTGTATAAATTGCTGCAAACAGATGCGTCCATCTTTGAAAAGCAGAAGTAGAGCTTCCTGCACAACCAACAAGAATGCAGCAAGTGGTTTCTGGATAATAAGTCGACATGAAAACACTTTGTGCTTTCCAGCAGCCATTGTTCAGAACTTAATTAGCCAACCAAACGTGCTGGAGCTCCACTTGGGTTGCTAGGTAACAGGGTGGAATTCTGGGGTTGCTAGGTAACGTGCTGAGCTTCACTGGGGTTGCTAGGGGAGGGGCAATGGCTGCTGATTTTTGACGTTGCATTCCGGAAGTTTTTGAAACATTTCATTTTCCAGGCACCAACAAAAAAAACAACAAAAAAATTTTTACTTATTGCCAAAAACAATTTGGCTGGTGTTTTTAAGCTTGCCTAAAAATGGAAGAATAAGAATGTACAAAAAGTGAATTTTGCATAATAGGTCAAACCTCAAAACGTTGTTCATGTTCTTCCAAATAAATGTTTCACTTTTTGTTGTCTTTCGAAATTAATTTAGAAAAGCAAGTAAACCTAACAGTCGTGTTTTTGGCTAAGAGGAAACCAGAGTACCCAGAGAGAACTGATACCAACTTTAAGGCATAACTGAGAACTTTACAGGAAAACAATCCCAGAAAATCTCTTGCTCATTTCCTTACAGCCGTAATTTTATTCAACGCTACACTTTTCATTAATGTGTTTTTCCTCCATTTTCAGGCTAATATCAGGGCGCGCGACAGAAGTGCTCATGTGCACTGATGTGAGGACAATGTGGCGTCGCGGAGCCACTCATTAGCCCGAGTCTGCCTTACACCTGGGGTTCATCCAGAGCACAGGTCAGGGGGCTCGGGATTTGTGCGATAATTATCGACAAGCAGATGTTATAAAATCATTTATGATAATGCAATCATAATAAATGGGCTTTGTGCAGCCGGCCAGATGAGTGGAGGAGAAGGAGGAGGAGGAAGTTTACACGAGAGAGAGAAATTTTACACCAAGCTGCTTTGAGTGCTTAAAAAAATTAAAACGTATGGATGAAGAGCAGCTGCTTGCAGCATAAGCACAGATATAAATATCTTCATATCAGTGAGGATAAAGCTGCTTTAATTTGCTTTGTTTTCTGTAAGTTCATCAAAATCACTGCACATTCAGCACAGATATTTGGATCTAAATTAGGCAGTGAGCGTGATGTTTTCTCAGCAGCGTTTTCCCAAAGTCCCACATTAGTTGTGCATTTTTAGGTATTTCCATGTGTTGCTGCTTTTGATCACAATGCTGCCATTTAAATATAAAAATAACCTTCATCTCCGATGCAATGAGGCTCCTCACAAATAAAATATTAGGAACTAAAAGAGGAGGATGGGGGGAGTTAGGTGTCTTTACATATATTGTCATTTGCTATAAGACACCCTATCTGTCTCTCGAAATGTGTCAGGAATTACCACCAATTCCAAAAACATGCATTAGCCCCCACCTTAGGTGCAATACTTCCTTTTACAGCGGGCAAATATCGCAGCGAAACACGGCTGTGCGCGGCAGCTAACCTGGCAGCTGGCGGAGAATAACGCTGCGCAGGAAGAAAGCAACCATGTTATCATGCACACACATGTGGTCTGGGTAAAGATTAAGCCGTATTCATCCCTGGCTGCTTCGCTCTCTCCTGCCTCAGTCCATCACAAGATATGGCAGCCGTTCAGCCAGGAAGCCAGGAGAGGTGCCACGGATTTCACGGCGTTCCCAAATCAGGCCGTCTGGAGACTCGGGCGAGGTGCTCTGCCTTCGCGCTTTGGCTTTCCCACAGATCACACAGCTCTGGGTTTGGGATTTTTTGCTGCTAGAAGCTCCCCTTCACCCACTCCAACACACACACACACACACACACACACACCGCCTGAATACAATCCCCTGTTGTGTGTATGGAATTGGGAATCATCTGCTGATTCATCCTTTCTGAGGACTATTGTCTAACAGCATGTTAATATTTTCAGGGAGTTTTTGTTGTGCTTTCTTTTTTTCAGGGAAGTGGATTTACGTGAATGGAAAACCAGAATGTAAGAATGAAAATGATTATTTAGCATGGAGAAGTGAGGGATCACAGCATGTCCCTGCTGAGGTGTACATTATGACTGAAAAGGAGGTTGGGAGTGCTGTTGGCCTTGACTTGGGAGGGAGGCTTACACCCCGAGAGCTACTTAGAGGCCTCTCGATGCTAAGCTGTTAATAATTCCTGCAGTTTCCTTAAAAAACAGAACAAAAAGGGGAAACAAAGTGATGAATGTGACGGGGGAGGTAGTCATATTTCCTGCAAATGGGTGGGAAAAGAGGCGGAAGAAAGGTCAAGAGCAGTGGCAAAGAGAATAAATAATTAGGCACAATTAGCATTTGTTAAATATATAAAGCTGCAGCTCATAATTATTTCACTGGGGGAAAAAGTGTGTTTTTGTCTCTTTACTAGTGCAAATATCTCGAAATAAGACAGAACTAACGTAAAGGTAACATTTCTGCAATAATTTCTTCAAATTTATTAGAAAGCTTTACTTCCACTGGCAGATTATTTCACTTATAACAAGACATTTTTTATATTTGAAATAATCTGCTAGTGGAACAAGTACTTTTTAATCAATTCTAAGGGATTAATTACTTAAAACATATTAAATATAGTTACACTTAACTTACCAAGTATACGTTTGTCTAGTTTCTATTGCAAATGTTGTATTATACATGAAACAGGACAAAATTAACTTTTGAGCAAAATATTGGAGTTTGAGTTTGTAAATAATTTCTCAGTATTGATGAAAAAGCGTTAGGTCCACTGTCAGATTAATTCACTTATAAAATGGGGAAAATGTCTAGCTATAAGTGAAATAATCTAGAACTTTTTCATCAATATTAAGAAATTATTTACTTAAAACAAGCTCCAATGTCATCTTCAAAAGTGACTTGTAAGTTAATTTTGTCTTATTTCAAGTATTATAAGACTTTTGCACTAGAACCTAGACAAACATATAGTTGATAAGATTTTGTATTTTTGCAGTGTTATTAAATTTAAGATGTTGAATGCATCATTAACAGGTGAAAATGAATATCTTTTGAGTAATTCATTCCTTAAAATTGATTACAAAGTGCTAGTTTCACTGTCAGATTATTTCACTTATAAAAATAAATTTTTCCCATTTTATAAGTGAAATAATCTGTCAATGTAACTAGTAATTGACTTAAACAAGCTTCTTTATTTTACTGAAAAGTTTCTTGTAAGTTAGTTTTGTCTTATTTCAAGTGTTATGAGACAAAAAAACTGGTAATTTTTCTTTTTAGAATATTGTGTCAAGTCTTCTAATTTTTATCTGACTCAGCAGCTGCAGAGGGTTAGAAAATTCTCAACTGTGATCATTTCTGACAGATATAAATTCTACCAAGAAGCAAAATATTCCACTTTCAGAAGAATAAAAGCTGGAATTCCCCTAAAATGAAAGCAGGAATTAATTTAATCTTCTTATTTAATGTGTGATAAAAGACAGGAAACAAAAAGCACTGAGCCTCCCCAAAGTGACAACAGTGGTGTAAATGTGGCTGAAAATTTGATCATTTGCACCAGCTGTTACGTGGTAAAAATCACCTTCTCCTCGTTGTTGGTGTTTGTCAGAAAAACTGCAGACTGGTTTGCACTTTGCACGCGAACCGCAGGTTGTTGGAGCAGAAGAAATAACATTTATTGGGATGGTTAAGTCTCGTTGTGCACTCTGAAACTTTTTAATGGAGGTGAATAAAGACAAAAGGTAATCTGCGTCGCCTTCAGGGAGCTCAGAAGTGAAGCCAGGTAATGACAACAGCGTATCCAGGCAGAAACAATTAGCTTACGCATCTGAATATTCGAGGTGATGCCCGCGCCATTTGTGTTGGGCTTCCTACATCCTCGCTTCAGCAAACACAGACGAAGGAGGGGGCGCAAATCCAAAGTGCCTTCCCTATGTCAGTGTTTTTTTTCTCCTTCTCAAAAAGCCACTGATGCAGTGTATTAGTCATAATTTATGTTTATCATCTCTTGTACCCTGACTGACTTCAACAAACCGTTTAACGCTCAGAGTGTACGTGCATATGGCTGCTTTAATAGTTATTCTGCATGGAGGAGCACTTTAAAGACTCTAAATCACTTCTTGCAAACACTAATGAATTATGTCACCACAAGTGCAACTCAAAAGTGCAGGCAAACCGCCGGTAATCATTGGGAGTCTCTGGGATTTTAATTATCAGGAGTGGGCTCCTTCAAAGTGTAACTAAGAGGCTTCAGAGGGAGGGCAGCAGCGGCAAAAAGAATCAGCTCTTCTTCTGGAGATAAAGGACTCTGGACCTGCTTTAAATGGTCATAAACCTCAACACCACTTATGTATGAGTCACTATGTGTCTAAAAAATGAACAGCAAATTATAAAAAGATGTGTTTAAATATTACAAATCTAAAGATTTTGGGTGACATTTTATTTGAAGGGGTGTGAATAAGACTGGTATGATATTGTCGTAAACATTAAAGAGTTTTTATGAATGTTTATTGCTGTGGTCATGAAGTGTGATTTTTAATGCAAAGTTACTTTAAAAGTGTCAACTTTGCATGTAAAGTACAGTGATTTCATTTTGTATGCTGGAAAATGTGTGCAACAAACAACTTGATTGAACATTTAAAACAAAAAAAGGGTGCGCAAACTTAAATGACCATTGGATTTTGCTTTACACATGGCCAAGATTAAGTGTTCAAACTCTAACATATAACCACACACCCACAGTAATGAATGGGTTTATGATTTTCACCTCTAACCCATTTTTTTGTAGTCAAACAGAAACTTTCGGTGTATTGCCGCCTGGATCTTTGTTCTCAGAAAAGTTCTTGATGCCCATTTAAATTCATTTGTTTCCTGAAACTGACCCATTTTTAACATACTTGGCCTTAATCAGCAGAACTGAAGTAAATGTTAGCTGAAGGTTTTTGTCCTGATGAACATTTTGAATCGTTGCATTGTGAAAAACCACCAAGTTTCATACATCTAACTCTCTTTGACTTGTATGCAAACTCATCTTGCCAGATAACTAAATCATTGTCTTTTCCATGCATCCATTATCTTCCACTAATGGTGCATTCACACCAGGCCGGTTGCTTAAATCGAATTCGAGTTGCCTAGAAAGTCAGATTTGTTTTTGTGGAGGTGTGAACCAAAAAAGTGAACTCTGGTCCACCTACAAACCTCAGTCTCAGGTCGATTTAGGTGAACTCTGGTGCAGTTTGAATGCATATGTGAACGGCAAAAGCAGGAAGTGGACTAAAGCGCAGGGCATTCTGGGTAAAAACAAAGCAAACACGAGAGTCTAATGCTAGCAAGAGAAATTGCTCGTGGTCTTTTACCGAAGGCAAAAGAGAAATCCTACAACCGCTAAAACCTGACGCCGCTCCACTTTTGTTTACAGGTTGTGAAGAAGGAAGTTGCGGCTCATGTCTTCTTCTGAGGTTTTTCAGTAATTTCCATCAGTAGTTCTTGGTGCAGCGCCACCACAAGCGAGGATGGAAACAGATTTTTCAAAGAGTTTGGTTTATTTGACAGTGTGGTGTGAAAGTGAACCACAGCAGCTGAAAATATAACAAATGCTGCAGTTTTCGGCCCCCAATCGAATCCCGAACGCCCTCTAGCCCCTCCACTAGGACCTCTACTGTTGTCTTTTTTGACTATAAAACTTTGGTTTGTCCTCATAAACAGCTGTATATTTTAGTCAGGTTTGATGACGTTGGGTTTGTTTTGCGACAGCACTTTCTCTTGTCCCTGGTGACGTAGAACTGGCTTCACTACGGACAGAGATACTGGTGATCTCCAAAGGTTAGTAGTTTCTGGTTTGTTTTTTTAATCTGCAGGTGTCACTTCAAGTCAGATGGTTAAATATTGAACAGTTTGGGAATTATTGACTTAAAACAAGCTGGTATATCATGCTGAAAAGTTACTCATAAGGTAGTTTTGTCTTATTTCAAGTGCAACAAGATATTTGTACTAGAAACAAAACCAAAAAACTTTGTAATATTTTGCGTTTTGCAGTATTGCATCAATCTTCTGATTATTATCTGACTCGGCAGCTGCAGAAATTGTAAGTTAGTTTTGTCTTATATTTTAAGATATTTGGACTATAAACTAAACAAAAAAATACTTGGTAAGATTTTTAGCTTTTGCATAAAAGCTTAAAATTACACTCATTCATGCTGATGAGTGTAAACTTCTTAACACATCTTCATATTCTGTGAATTTTTGTTTATAAATTGTGAGAAGTTTCTGGTTTTAAAGGTGAGAAACATTAAGGTTTCCACAGATGTTTTGCTGGAAGCAGGGTTTTTTTCACCACATTAAAGCTGATTTTAAACGCCTTCTCTTCGTTGTCTTGAAACGGTAACTTGTCTGTCAAAAGCAGCTTAATGCATTCGATCCTGGCATCGTTTAATATGCCAAAATTTTTGGAATATTTACTGACATTTTATGGAGTTTCTGCTTGAAGCCAGCGGGGGGATCTTAAAGCCCCTCTCAAGAGTATTTACGTCTGAATAGGCAAGAAGGGCCATTTTCAAGTGTCCTAAAATCAGATTTATTTCTGTGACACAAAACACCCCTCATTTTCAAATCATTAAAATGTCAAAACGCTCCATTTTACCTTTTAGACACACGTTAGAAAATAGCTGAAATATTTCTTGTGAGGAATGTGCAAGGTGGCCATCTTACAGAAGGTGTAGAGGTGGGATAAATTTAATTACGGCTTCAAATATTCATTTGGCAAATGTATCAAGGTTGGAAACACGGGCCCAGAAATGCCAAGCCAGCCTGGCAGGCGCTTACAATAGTGGATGGCAAATGACGGTAATCCATGAAAAGAGACCAGACATTTATAGAATTTATAGCGAAGGACTCGCCATTCCACACCTCTGATGTTTGAGGGAATTGGCAAGATAAATTTGGGGAAAATACATAAAATAACCCAAAGCGGTTTTCTTTCCTTCACTTTGGTGGCTAAATGTCCAAATTCATTTGGGTTTAGAGACATGTGTGAACAAAATTCAAACAAATCTCCTTTTTTAGGGAATCAAATGTGGGTTATTTGGATTAACGAGGTGCATGAAGAGCGGTTTTTTTTTTCTCCGTTTCTGCTCGTCTTTTGTTCTCAGGCCTCAGACGGTCGGTCACTCAACGCGCCGACAGACGCAGGAAGACACGCGTACGTCTCTGCTCTGTGATCTAACGCGCCCGCCGTCTCGTCTCCAGCTGTGCAACGTGTTGTAGCGGCGTCGCCAGCGAGGCACCGAGCACAGGTGAAGGCACACCAGGGCACTTCCTCTTCCTGTGACAGCGAGTGAACGCGGCCTACTTTGTCTGCGTTATCTCGCTTTTGCCCCGCGTAGGTTTGATTTAATCTGCAGGTTCAGGAAGAGAAGGATGGGAGGGGGGCGAGCTTGCCTCACTTTCCCAAAGAACGGAGCCGAAGGAGAAGACGGGGGCGGAGAGAGGAACCCACATTCACATGAACCCCCCACAAGCAGCAGCAGCAGCAGCAGCTCAGGTCGCCCTTTGACCTCCAGCTTTACAGATCCACTAGGCAAACATCGGGGATCCGTTTTGCACAGAAAATAAACGGGTGCACAACAGTTTAAACTATCATGGAAACTTGTCGGTGACCTACATTAGCGAAGCCACAAGCCATCTTCAGTTTACTTATTCACCACATGGTACGAAGTATAATCAAATTAAAGCCGCAGGGAGTTTGCAAATGCAAGATTAAAGTAGTGAGGTCAGACAAAAATGAACTGATAAGTCGTTCCAGAGTTTGCTGCTTTGTCGCCCTGTGCAAAGAGTCAGAGCAGCACTTCGCATCTTTAAGTTCACACACAGAAAAAAAAAAGTCCTCTTGTGGCCAAACAGGATCAAACGAGGAAGTCGGGTGATTTTCAGAGTAATATCATCACTCGCTGACATGTTTCGAACCAACAGCTCGGGGTTCCTGTAAATCTTTCCGGCTTTCTTGTAAAACCAGAAGCTAATAGGACGACGCCGATGAGCCTAATCTGCTTTGATTAGTCAGCTCTGATGGCCTGAGCGTCTGCAAGCCCGCTACTCTGCATCAGCTCTGCACCAGTCAGGATGTGCCTTAACGTGCTATACCACAAAAGGTTGCCGAGCGCCGCCTCAAAAACAGCATAAAATACAAAGTCAGCATATTTTTTCACCCATTGTTGCTTTGACAAACAATAAAATTACAGCTATTTCACTTCAGAGCACTCTCCTGTCTAAATATGACAGCTTATGGTAACAAATCGATTAAATTTGATCATATTACTCAGCTGAGGTTTTCACAGAAAACACCAAAAAAAGAAAAAATGGGGATATCCCAAAAGGTATATCGGTCGATAAATACAAAGAAAACATTTTACTGGGTAAGGAAGTGAAAAAAAAAACAGTTTCAACTAATAAAGGTGGAAATCCCAACCTCTCTTTGATGATTAAAAATGTCTGAATAGCGATTCTTTAATTTTTGTTAATTTATAAAGTAAAGTTTTGATTCCTTTAGTTTGAGCACGTCGTCGTTCAGCATATATTTTATAGTTAATGTTTGAGACGTAAAAGAGAAACATGTCGAGCTCCGAGGAAGAAAAAAAGCTGAATAACCTTTTAATAAACCTTTTATTTTGGGTTGCAATTTTTAAACAACTATTTACCAACTAACCAAAAATTTAAGATCTACTAAAAACTTTGCAAAACAACCTACCAAACATTTCCTCCTGGATTTTAACGTTCCCTCTTCTACAGTTGATAAAAACCAGTTCAACTTTTACTTTCACAAATACTTTTTAAAAACAACTTAACATCTTAAAATTAATTCCTGTTTAACTTAAAGAAATCATGTTGCAAAGTTTTGGATAAAATGTAAGACTAGAAACTGTGAAGTCTATTTATGGTTTTTATGAGCATTTTTAAAAAAGTTTGATAGGTTAAAATATAGTGAAGTACCGATCCTACAGCAAACTCAGTTTTTAATATTTAATATTTTCTAAACTCAATAAAGTTGGCATTGCCACTCGAACTACTAAAATATTTTTTTGCTGAGTCGTCACAAGGTTTTTCTATTACATGATTCTCCTCTAAAATCTCATTAATAAAAAGTATGTAATTGTCCTGTATGAGTTTTACTGTGACTTCTGGTGAAGACCAGGTAAGGACAAATCGAGTCAGGACAGCTAACGAGGAAAACGTTGTAAACTTTAGCCCGATCTTTAACAGTTTTTACATTCTCATTTCCCTTTTTTTAACATCTGTGTTGCTTTAAAGATAATTAAATGGGCGGTATTTTGTATTTTCAAGGCACATAATGCACATAAGTAACTATTACATTCAGTTTTTATAAAAATGCTGCACATATAAAACATAACTTCAAAGTAATTTGATTTTCCACTTTGATGTCTTGAAATTGGTTGTCTGTCTCTTTAAGAAGCTCCTACTCTTGGCGAGCTTCAGAACAATACTCCTCCATTATGCTATTTACAACCGTTTTATCAGGTGTTTGCTAACTGCTGCTGCCGCTAGTCTGTAGGAGCTGCTAAAAGATGAATCGTTCAAACACACTATTTGTTTCAGGTCAAAACTAAAAGTAAAGAACATTACCAGAACACCCAGTGCAGATTTTATTGTCCTCTGAATTTGATAAATTGACTTCACCAAAAAAAAAAATCAACAAGCTCCAAACAAGCAAACCAAAATGTTAAAATTATCTATCCGTTCGTCTATATCTATCCTTACAGTTTCGATGGGAGGATGATGTGTGACGAAGAGCGGTACAGTCTGGACAGGCTCTCTGCTTTCTAAATTAATATATTCACTTTTAGAAATTATACATTTTTACGTGTGAAAGTTTGCACTCAGTTTAATTAGATAGAAACTGTCAGACGGGCAAATAAACTGTTTATTTTTGGAGAGTAAAAATAGAAAACAGCATCTTTCAACTCAAACTGCTGGAAAAGAACATTTCTTTTCTCTGTTTTGTCTTCATAAAGAAAACACAACAGCATCCCTATTATTACTGCTTTACCGTTTTTCTGGAAAACTAAAGCTCATGTCACATCTGCCTCTTGATTTGTGTCTGACGATATCTGGAAATATTCCTCTTGCTTTACTTCTGATTTGAAATTATTCACAATTTGAGAAAAATTTGGAAAAGCTTTCCCATCAACACTGCAACTTCTACAAATTAGTGACCCAATTTGGTTTAATTGACTCACCTCAGGATGCCAGATGCTTGAATCTGAAAGTAAATTGACTATTTGTGTGCATTTAAAGAAAGCGCATTGCCAGGCTCTAAGAAAAATAAATAATACAAGATAAAGACACCAAGGGAAAAGTAATGATGGAGTGATCCCAAAACATATTTTTGATATGGGCAGTCGCCCAGGGCGGCACTGCAACAGGTTGGCGAGGAGAAATGCACCAGATAAAAAAAAAAGTATATTTATCTGAGTTGGATTTTGAAAGAAAACTTTGTTTGGTGTAGGGGTGGGTGACATGAACTTACTAATTGTGATATTTTGTGGTGGTATTGTGGTAATCATAATAAAAATTATGATAAAATGTATATATGTTGCTTATTTTTTAGATAACTGTATCTCACTTTGCCAAAAACACAAATATTGTTCTTAAAAAACATTTCCACAGGATGCCACTGACTTAATGAAATGTGGTTTATGTCACTAACCTGCACACAGTAACTGCATTTAATCAAATCTTTTAATTTATTGATATTTATTGACTCTCTTGTGGAAGAAACAATTTTTTAAAAATAGCAAAGATATAATTTCTGATCACACTTGGTTTTTATTTTAAATTTATCATGACAGCAATAAATCAAAATTGTCATCATAAGAAATCTTTCGCAATGAAAGAAACTATAAACGATACCTAGTTTAGTGCTATTATAACTTTTATGACAAGTCAAAGAAGCACTGCTCTGCATCATGCATTTACAGCATTAATTTAACTAAAATAAAGCATTTTGTCATCAATTTCAAAGTACAGAGTATTAGGGCCATACTAAGAAAAAATAAAATTACAAGAATAAAGTCAGAATATTACAAGAAGTCCCAATAAAATGAGAATAGTCATATTATTTTGAGGTTAAAGTAATAATCTTATGAGGATAAAGTAGTAGTATTTCGACTTTATCCTCATAATTTTGCCACTTTGTTCTTGTATGGCTTTATTTGCAATAGTATGACTTTATCCATGTATTATTTTGACTTTATTCTGATGCACTTTATCCTTGTATTACTTCAACTTTAATTTCTTACAACTATATTCGCAATAGTATGACTTTATTCTTGTAAGAGTTTATTCTCTCATTATTTTGAGTTTATCTTCGTACAACTATGACCTAGTAATAGTACAACTTTATTCTGGAAATATTATGACTATTCTCACATTATTAGGACTTCATTCACCTGCAACTTTATTCTCGTAGTATGAATTTATTCTCCATACTATCATTTTCGTAATAGTATGGCGTTATTCTCGTATTATTTCGACTTCATTCACATTCATATGATTTTATTCTCAAAAATTATGACTTCTCGTGTTTTGACTTTATTCTCATAACCCTATGATTATTCTTTTCATAACATTATGACCTTATTCTCTTATTTTGCTCATTTTATTTTATTGTGGCTCTAATTCTCCGCCGTATTAAAGTATCTAGACTCACCTTTAACTTAGCAACGATGACGTTTTGTTTCTAAATAAGAGACTCTCATCACTCTTAGTCACTGTGTGGAGGAATGAGAGACGATGGGACTGCAGAGGCAGGAGGAGAGTCTAAACCAGGACGGACGGACGGACGGACGGACGGATGGATGGATGGATCCTGATACAGCCTGGTCTGAGCCTTGGGGCATTTATGGCTGTTGGGGAGGCAGTTTGAGGCGGAGGGACGGGTGGGAGGAGGCATTGTGTGCTGTGTCCGTGCGTTTATAGGATTGAGCTCAAGTTTCCTTTGTGTTTCCATTTTGTTGAGGGATTATGTTCTTTGAGAGAGTTGTGCATGCAGGCAGACACAGAGTGGAGGCGGAGAGGACGGGTGAGGCGGCTGGCGGGGGGCGAGGAGGGAGACGAGGAGGGAGGGAGGATGTCTTTGTTCAGAGCATTGATCATAACAAGACAGATAGCAGAGTGTGTGCGTGTGTGTGTGTGTGTGTGTGTGTGCGTGGTGGAGAGAAAAGCAAGATGTCAGGACATGTAAACCAGCCCTGTAACAATTTAAAATCAATTTGCCTCCCAAGTAGGAGTTTTTTTTATTCCTCTGAGCGTTTTCCCAGGACTTCGTCCGATCTGAACAGATATCAGTTACATAATCAGGTTTTCGTCTCTCTGCCCCTGGAAAGTTTGTCACGGCGTAATTACCCGACACGTTTTCCTGCTCGCCGCTGACATTTGCAGCATCACTGATCAAACACTCATAATGAAGACACAGAAGAAGAGCCGAGGTTGAGGCAGCGTGGCGAACTGAAGCAACAGTTTAACTCCGAGTCTCCTCCAACCCTCCCAAAAAACACAAACCAAGCCCAGCTTCCTCTCACTAATCGATTGGGGATAGATGAAAGTCTGCGTCGTGGTGATAATCTGGGCACTTCAAAGTTTCCCACCGTGTCTCATTTAAAATATACATCCTGGTGTGTTTGCGTGGCTCCAAACCCGCTGGGTAGCCATTGTGCTTTCCTCGACTTGTTAAAACACCACATGGTGCATTTGCATAGGATAACCAACATATAGCAAATCATTTGCATGCCTGAAAGTGCACTTGAGTAACCGTAATTACACGTGACACCAATTACTCTGTTACTTTGTATTAAATTATAATGGAAAATTCCACCAGAGAATTGGAGCCTAATTGCATCTTAATTTGCATAATTTTGCATATTAATCACATCTTAGATGAATAATAAATTTTGGTTTATTATTTTTTTTTATTTATGCATGGTTTAAAAACATTTAAAAAACAGGTTATAAGATAATTTGTAGGCAGAAACTATTACTAAGAACATTTTGGAGCTAATTCCCTCTTGCTAGTCATCGCTTAAGTTTAATTATTGACCCTCACTTTGTGTGAAAAAAACGAAGAAAATATGATTTTCCTCCAAACTTTGTGATTCCATTTAAATATAGGAATGCCAGATTCATTCAACAACCACAATTTAAATCTTATTTGTCTCTTTCTTTCTTTTTTATCCTGATCAACACCTGTGCCTGCTATTTTGTGAGGCTCCCTGCCAGCTCCCACAAAAACCAATACCTGCAGCCCAGACTAAATTTGAATTTACAAAAACAACATATTTTCAGATTAAAAAATGCAATCCTCGCCAGCACAAAGTTCTTCTAAAAAACCCTCACACTGACAACTTAAATTTACTTTTTAAGGTCTTCCATGAAAGAGGTCAGAAACATTTTAAATCTACCGATCAAATGTATCCAACCTCTACACTTGGGTGTCTTTCTTAATATTTTTGCAGCTGCACCTCTTTCCTTTTTGTTGGAATTTTAATCCCTACACTGAAAAAATGTAACAAAAAAGCATATTTTAAACGGAGCGATGATTTTATAAGACTCTTTTTAGTGTGTTCTCTGTCTAGACTTTTTAAATTATTCAACCAATTTGATATGGTGTAAAACAAGTCGGTACGGATGTGTGGGAGCCTTCAGACAAATCCCACCGCGACCAAAAACATACAAATAATTCAGGAATGTTTAAATTTGCGTCTGCTTGCACACATGATTACTGAACAAACCCAGGCCCCGTGCATCAGTGAAAACTCTGGAGGTTTTCCTCTGAATGTCTTCCACACCGTTGTGACCCAGAGGCTCTTAATGTGGACAACAGCGCCACTCAGCGGCAGCGGACAGGAAACGAAAACACGCAGCTGCTCGAGATGCCACCTGCACTTCCTGCACCGTTTACTTAAAGTCTTCATAAAAGATCACAACAGCGTAAAATACCGCTTTTAATCTGACTGCATTTATTCAGTGGGAGAATATTAAGTTATTGTTTTACACAAAACAATTTTTACAAAATAAAGACGGTAAGAGGATTTTTATTTATTTATTTACTTTTTTAAACTTCTAATACTTAATGCATGATGGGACACAGAAGAACTTTTCCCTTGGCTACTCTTCAAAATGGGAAAGACTACATTTGTATTTCAGGAAGAGCAATAATGACAGAGTTTAACACTGAAACTGTCAAAAAAAAATCATTCGATTAATCACACATTTCAGCAACAAGGCAGTTTCAATTTGTGTAACATCATAAAAACACAAGAATAAGAAGTCATAAAAACAACATAAAGTCAACATTGGAGAAACCAGATTACATTTTAAGGAGTGCCATTATCAAAAACATCAAATCTGTGGGTCAATGTTGATTTTATTACGGTTCAGAAGCAGCTCTAAGTATTTAAAGGAACTCAGTGTTTCAGCTGTTTTGCAGTTTTCTGAAAGTTTGCTCCAGATTTGTGGTGCATAGAAGCTGAAAGCTGCTTGTCCATGTTTGCAGAGGAGTTTGGATTAGGGCCTATTTAATCTCGCTGTTAATGAAAGTGACAAAAATGGAGAACATATAACGGCTTTAAGAACATGACAATCCGCTTGAAATTGAGTTTAGAGAATTGTCATGAATCTATCAGGGATTAGTAAATTAAAACACTAGAGGTCAAAGAAATATGATGTGAATCTTAAATACTTACTCTAATACTGCAGTCTGAACGTAGCATCAATTCATTGATCAGTTGATCAATCGTGTGCGCGCGCACCAAAACAGCTGAAACCGTTTTGGTAACGACACAATTTCACTCTGATCAGGTTTTATATTTAAATGATCTCCGACAGCCTTTAAGAAAACAAAAACAAGAGGCCAGAAGCATCTTCTGCAACTGGTCGTTTTCTACTGGTTTTATTTTTTCAGATGTTCCGGCTGGAACATAAAATTAGTTCGCTGCTTTTCACAAACTTTAAAAACACACAATAAATTAGTATTTGTCTCCCCCTGCTGGACACGTTTGGTGAAACACTCTTGTTGCCTTCAAGTTAAATTTATTTCAAATCCTTCTACTAAAAAGTTAAAGATTTGAAAATATTTGTGTCGTTCGAAAGTTGTAAAGGAAATGTGCATTTACTCAACAAAATAAAGATAATTTTACTGAGCAAGCAACGCAATCCTGGATGAGTTTAAAGTTTGATCAAACTCCTGGGCTCGTTATAGTAAAAGCAAAAAATCTTAAAAAAATTTAGAAGCACAATGACTCTGTACATAAATACGCAAAATTATCACCCAAATTAATAATTTTTGGGATCAAGAAGCATCGGTTTCTTTTCCATATAAATATAGAAACTGTAAAGGGTTTTATTTTGTCAACAAGATCATTCCTTTAGAGCCATGAGATAAAAGTGAAAAGCAAAAGTCTTTACTATAGAAAGCAAGTAGAAAACATTGAATATTTAATCTAAAATATTTAATCTAATCAAATAAAAAATGCATTTTGTGCTTCAGCTTTAATTTGTTTACATGTAGACTGAAGTATATGTAACTTGAATTTCTCCGTATTATTAAAAGTTATCTAAATAAGTCCAAGGGCTGACTTTTCTAAAAAGTTTCCATATGGTTGCAGTTGTAGAGTTTCCTACAGTACCTGAATGCAGCAGCAGTGACAGTCCGCGTCATGTTGACTAAAGCATTGTGGGTAGAACATGGGGTGAATTGCGTAAGGTTACCGGAGGACCGGCGGATGCAGGGACTGAGCCGATTCTTGGTCCTGTCGCTGCCCCGATGCAGCGGATCGCCGGCCTCGCTGCACGCCGGTTCCTCCGCAGCCTCGCAGCCGGGGCTCAGGCCTGGAGCAGCGGCTCCATCTGCAGCAGCGACCCGGCGTTCTGGTGCCAACAGCGGGGGAGATTGTGTTCGGGTCCCGGGCGTCCTTTAGGCACCGGACCCGGGCAGAGATGCTCCAGGCGGAGGTTCGTGTTTGCCGGGGGGAAATGCAGACCGTTCAGCTCCCGGGCAGGAGCCGAGGAGCCGCCGGGGAGCCCCGGATCCCAGCCCCACATCTCTGTGGTGGGCATCCCGGACCCGCTCACCTGGATCCGGTGTAGGGTCATAACGCTCCTGATTGAGCTTTACTTTGAGGTGGACATCAACTCTGCAGAGTTTCACAGAGGAGTGAAGCAGGTAAACTGCAAGAAATACAAAAAAACCCTTCAGTTTAACTGCAACAATCTGCATAAAAGTCACACAAAGGTCGATGTAAAGGTGCATAAATGTGTTTAAAACAATAACACAGAAAAGTTCAACTGTAATTTATTTCTAAATATTCACCAGCTGATGAAAGGAAGACAAATTTGTTTTTATTTCAACCAGTATCATCATAATATTTAGCAATAATGTTGCTACATAGGACTTTTATAAAATCTCTTATGCAGAAATATGTGAGCAGCAAGATTTTTTTGTGGCTTGTGGAGGCCGTTAGTAAAATAAATTTACTTTTCAATATTTTTTTATTCAATGTGCTTTCTTTAGGGCTAGACAATAAGTCAGTATCGATAACTATTGATTAGTTTTTATTTGTTTTAAGCATCTTAATGCCAAACTGGTGGTATGGCCTTTCCTGATTTATCCAGTTTTCACTCCACGCCGTTATTTTTTAATTTTAAGCAGTTCTGAGGCACAGTAGCGCAACCTTAAACTGCTACTGCTCAAGTGACTGAAAAGGTTGTTGCTAGGTAACCAAAGAGTGAGTGAGTGAGTTGCTAGGTAACCAACAAGCGAGTGAGTTGAAGCCTTTCCTCTGCCTAAATCCCAGAGTATGCTCTGTGTTTCTGGATCAGAGGTCAGTGAAATTATTGAATATTCTATCGGACATGTTATCTACTGATATTGATAATGTATCGATTGCGATAAATATTGTTATTGATTTATTGACCAGCCAATAGGTTTCTTGTTTCATTTGTGGAAAATTCTCTAATTATGCAATGACAAATAGCCAACACAAAGCCAAAAATCTGTTAAAATCTTTGGCTTTATTTGCTGCAAATCTATGTATAGCACAATTAAAATAAAATCATAAGCATTAAAAACTAAATAAAAAAGATTAGCAATACAATCATGAAGCCAAAGTCTGTTTAGAAACAAAGTTTTGAAAAGTATTTTCTCGTTTTCCACCCCAGGCTTTGGTCCATGTTTCCAGCAAGATGTCCAGAGGGAGATACCATGAGCTGAAAGGGGCCGTGACCGACGAGGTAACATGACCCAAAAACATTTCCTGATTAGTTTCAGGTGTAATGCTGACTCAAATCAACAATTTACAGAAACATTTTATTTAAAAAAAAAACCTAGAAATCCATTTTTTTTGTTTCTGAAGATGAGGGAATATGTGGAGGAGAAGTGCAAGCCTCTCACTAAGGCGCAGAGGAGGCAGCTCGCCGTCAAAATGGAGGACATCATATTTGTGCTACCGGAGGACATCTCGGTTGTCTTCGATGAACACGGTGAGTTCTCCTGATGTGAAACACTGAATTTCAGAGAGTCACTCTAATTCTAAGGTGTTCATCCTGAAATTTTTATAGTTTTTGAAAATGTAATTTTTTCTCCTGGGTCTCTAGATTTCAGAGTGATGTCATTACGCCCAAGGCCGCCATCTTGTTTTAAAACGTCTGTTTATTTGGACCATGGATTCAGGTCAACTCTACAACTAAATATGTAGTCCCAGGCTACAATTTATTTACTTTTAATTATGAGAATAAAGTTCTAACATTACAAGAATACTCTTGAATGACATTATGATTAAAACAAAACATATATACAAACATTAAGATACAAGAACATGGGCTCATAATACTTTATCTTTCTTTCTTTAATGCAGAAAACAAACATTTGAATCTTGTCTGGTAAACAAACATTTTTCCAGCCAAAATGGTTTTTCCAGCCATTTTGGCTGGTCAGAAAGTCTGACCTTTTTTAAAGTCAAACTTTCTTCTCTATGGCATAAGGTCCAAAAATAAACAAAACAAAAAACGTAATTGCAGATTACAAATACCATTAAATCAAAACAAAAACATTTATAAACAACCCTTATAGTGCACATCTAAACAAACAAACATCTATGAACAATCCACACAGTTGAAAAATTAATTTGAAATAATTTACGGTCCATTTCAACAAAAATAAAGTGATGATATTAGGAGAATAAAGTTTTATGAGGACTTCATCATTAAAAAAAATTCAAAATGAGGAATGTTGACATTATATTTTGGGATATGTTTTACTTAATAGAAATAGTTTCTATTTCTATTAAGTATAGAAATAGAAAGTTTCTATAATTTCTATATGCATATGAAAATATTTTCCGTCATTTCTAGTTTCTTTTTTAGGGAAAAGAAAGACTAAAAGCAAAACTGGTCTGAAAAAATAAGAGCATATATATTTTAAAACTATACCTACTGAAAAGTTAAGCTTCAAAGCTTTTAAGCAGTTTCTGCTGCTAGTTGAGGCGCGGCGTCTCCGTCTCCATAAATCCTCCCCACTGTCCCTGCAGGGAGGAAGTTCTGCTTCGTCGTCATGAGATTTTGGTTCCTGTCGTCACACGAGGGTCCAGATGACCCAGAGGGCACCAAAATCTTCAGGGTGACCTCTGGAGAAGACGGGAGTCCTCAGAAGAAACTGGCAACCGCAGTTTATGAGTGAGTTCACAACTCAAACTGTGAAAAATGTGGAGCAACGCTGAGGGAAGATTAGACCTGCGCAACATCTCAGATATAGGGCTGAAACGATTAATCGTGATTAATCGTGATTAAATGATTATTCAAATAATCGTCAACTGTTTTAGTAATCGAGTCGTTTGAGTATAAAGACTTTAAAAAATGTAAGCTTGCATTTTTAGAGCAGTGATTAGGCCAAAGCTGAACAAAAACAACTAAACATTTTTCATTTAAGATGTAAATATGTTTTATTATGAACTCCTCAAGTCATAGTTTTACTTCACCTGGTTCAGATACTGTAAAAAAATAAAAATACTATTATTGATGTTAAATCGAGTAGAAAGGGCTGAACTTTTCAAATGTTGATGTTAGAAGTTTCTTTTTTATGAATTATATTATTTGTTTATTTGCAATTTTTTATTTATTTTTAGTATTGTATTTAAAAAAGTGGTGAAATGAAAGCTCTGCAGAATGTGCCAAACGTTTTATCCGGTTAATCGACTAATCGTCAGAATAACTGAAACAACAATAACCATTAGTTCCATTAGTTAATTTCTGCATTTATTTCTTCTGGCGGATAGACTTTTTCTACGATTGATGCAGGAAACTACATTTTTATTTAAAGAGAAATGCTAAAGCTCACAAAGAAAGTTGTTGGCTTTTTGATGAAGGAAAACATGGGAAATGTGAGTTATTCATTATGTCATCATCACAATTTCTTGTTGAAAATATCAGGTTTGTGTTTTCCTAACATGGTGCAGCTTTACTTTCACTCACAAATAAGAAACCAAGATATTTAAACGTATCTGCTCCTCTACATTCAAAGAAAAAACTGAACAGAATATATTTCTATATTCTTACATTTTTGAAGAATAAAGAGTAACTTTTGAATTATATCCGTCACAATAACAAATTTTACTGGACAATCAATTTTTTTTTTTGATAATGGTATAATAATGCAAGTTTTCTCTCAAAGACCAATAAACTTTAAGTTTGCAAAGAACACTTAACACTAGAACTGAAAATAAAACATAACAATTACCCTTCAAAAGATATGAATCATCAGAATAAAAATTATTGAGCTCATTTTAACGTAACAAACAATTAAATGATTGTTTATTGCAACATTTTTATTCAACACATTATGTCATTAAACACACATGGTCTTTAACATTTTAATATTCATTCATTACTTTTTGTTTTCTTCCTTCTCACAAATATAATGTTCTGTTGCTATATAAATTGTATTTTCATGTGTAATAAATAAATACTGTCTTTTAGGGAAAAAAATAATCTTCAGAATTGATCGAGCTCATTTTAATTTATGATGTGATTAATTGATTAACTGCTTATTGCAACAGGCTTAAATGTAAGTTAGATTAATGTCAAATACATACATTATTCTGCAGAAACAGAAAAAAACCTTATTAAATCCTCCAAGAGAGTAAAAAAAGCCTCTTCACCTCCTCCATGTCCAGGCTCTAATACAGCCGTTCAAAAAGAGCAGCATTTGGTTCAATTTTTGTGAAACTGCTGCTCAAACAAAACGGAGGAAATCGGTTCTCAGTCAAAGCCTCTTTCTGCTCTTCCCCAGTAATCCAGTTAGTTGTTGGGCCGCAGTGTGTGGCGGTTCTGCCTAATACCGCCGATCTGGTTGGGCAGATTGTTGTCCCTGTGGATTCAGGTCTGAGAAAGCCTGTTACCAGCTAGCGTTATCCTAAAGGCGAGCCGACAGACTGCTAAGCTGGATAAGAAACCTTCTTTCACAATCTTATTACAGAGGATCGCAGATATATTCACACTCTCTAAAACTTTTTCACAGTTTACTGTTACAACCAGTGACTTCAGGGTTTATGTTGTTGACTTTTACATGATAAACCAACACAGTAATTGTGAAAATAAATCAGTTTTTACAAATATAAATCTGAAAAGAGTGGGAAGGATTTGTATTCACCAGGGCTACAATGTACAATTATTTTAATAATCAAAAATTCTAATGATTAATTGATTAATCATATAAAAAAATTGCCATATTCTGCAGATTTTTCATTTAACCACGTAAGCCTTTTTATATAATATTTTTCAGTCAATTTCAAATGGAAAATTAATCAACCTTGATTTTGAAGTTCCTTAGATTTATGTTTTTATGTTGATCTGTTTGCTTTAATGTATATAGAAATATCTTTGAGTAACAATTGTTGTAATGAATAAGATTATACAAGGCTGGAAATACATTTACATAGTAAATAATGTATATATTTATGTATAGATGAAGTCAGTGTTTATATACAGTGGCATATAATAGCCTTATCTTTAATTTAGACTCAAATATATCACAATATATATTTACACTGTGTAAATTTCTTGCTATTAATTTGTGTAACTTCTGGGTGTGATATTTTCTTTTTTGATATCTAATAATGAGGGTCCATCTGAAAATATAGTATGAATTTATGTAGTTCATATGTTTTTCTCTTCTTTTTACTCCTTTTCAAACATGTTAAGATTACCGTGGTTACAAAAGTTAAGTGTCTCTTGTACGTTTGTTACTTTATACTGCTAACATTTTTAAAGTAAATATTAGATATACATTAAAAGGTGCGAATAAATTTATTTAACAGTATTTTTCTTTTGCAGAATTTGAAGTTTTGTTAGGCTTTCAACTGAAACTGAAAAACAAACTTAATGTTTTCTTCTGGAATTTCAATAAACAAATGAATATAAACCAGTTTTTGCTCTTTTTTAAAAACATGTTTGTCTCCATCCCCACAGATTCCACGGAGAGCTAAAACCAGGGACGTCTCCTGATTGGATGGTAACAACCGTCTGGCACTGGCACTGGAAAATGGCCGAGTGAATTCACTTTGCAACAACGTCAGGATTAAACTGGAGAACTGAATTTAAATCATTTGGAACAACGCACATGAAGCAGATTTCAGTCATGGGAGAAAAGGCTCAGCAGTATGATGGAAAAATATGTAAGGTTTTACATATCAGGACATAAAAACATCTTCAAATTGTTTTAAAATTTGGGTAAATACAACCTCAGATGAACAATTTTAGACGTATTGCATCATTCTTACCAAATGCTGAAAATGTTGGAAAAACATAATCAATCACAGATAATAGAATAGAAAATCCTTTATTGTTAAAAAAACTGTTGGAAAATTCAGGTGTAACAACAAATATTCTTGTAAATGGAAGCAATAATACTGAAACTACGGTAAGAAATATAAAACCTGAGAATTAATAAGAATTAAAAAAATCTTTAAATGAGAGCTATTATGTAAAATGTACTTTTATAAAGCTTTATGTCATGTTATAATGTTATTGTTACTCTGACTCATTCATTGCATGGTTAAATTTTAAGATACGACTATGATGCAAAGTCAAATTTCCTTTAAGTTGTTTTTGAAACATACAGCATCTTCATAAAAATGGAAATAATATAGTTACTTGACTGTGCTGTGAAATGGCACGATGTGGGTCACTCTTTTGGTATTTAGCCACGTTTATTAAATTAATTAAAAGCAGATTTGGGTGAAGCAAAGTTCACTTTTGAGTAAAAGTCTCTGGTTATTGAAGAGAATGCAGAAAGCGAATCCTTTGTACTGTATCAAACATTTTACTTGTTTGTGATAATTTTGTCCTAATTAAAGAAAGAAAGTCTCCATTTATATCAAGTACTTGTGCTGGGGGCCAAATATGTATGTTTCAGATTGTCCAGAGGCCACAAATGGCCCCCGAGCCACACTTTGGACACCCCTGATTTAGCTGGTGTAATGGGACAGACACTGCATCTGCAAATATTGATCTGAAAATGTAAATTTTGTTCATCTGTTGTTGCTTTTACCTTATTTTAAGAGACCTGTTCAAGACTGTGTACTTTTACGTTCTTATATGCAAAGTTGAACATGGGTGAGCCTGCTGTAAGCAAACCCATTTCCCACTTGAATGATTCCCTTGATGCCTTCAACGCTCCAGAACTAAGTGTTGCCTCAAACAGCTTTACCTCCACTCCTTTAAGGTAGTTGTTCTTTTTTTTATGATATTACCAACAGAAACCAATTTGACATTTCATCAGATAATTAAGTATGCAATCCCCAAAACAACCTTAAACTGAAAAAAAAAAAAAATCAACGTTCTCTTTTTTACTCCATTCTAAATGATTTGGTTCAAACTATTTTAACAAAGTCTAGAAGGTGACTCAGGACGACTGAGTTTTATTATTTTGTATAAATAAAGTGCTTGATCTAATCTGAATATGCCATTCCTGACCTTTATTTTTACACTTCTGCTACAAACATCTTAGTACACTTGAAAAAAGACAAACCAAACCAAGTACTAGTTCCACTGGTAGATTATTTAACTCATAATTAGCATTTTTCCATTAATATTAAGGAGTTATTTACTTAAAACAAGCTCTATTTCTAACTGAAAAGCTACTTGTAAGTTAGTTTTCTCTTATTTCAAGTATACTACTAAGATATTTGCACTACGAAAAATACTTAGCAAAATAAATGTCCAGTGTCTTTGACATATGTGTGAGCACTTTGTTGCGTTCCCATTGTGAACAGTTTGATATATCTGAATTCAAATGAGGGAAATTCACAATGTCCTGCTGCGTTATGATCGGGTACCTTAACTTTCTGATTTTTTTAATTTATTTTTTCAATAATTATGATCAACTGACCATGTGGGAAGAAATTTTAAGTGTTCAACTAATTATTAGCTAAACTAATCAGAT
The DNA here is from genome assembly GCA_903066815.1 of Brachyrhaphis roseni. Lineage (NCBI taxonomy): Eukaryota > Metazoa > Chordata > Actinopteri > Cyprinodontiformes > Poeciliidae > Brachyrhaphis > Brachyrhaphis roseni. The sequence continues at coordinate 133,841 of CAEFZY010010290.1, forward strand.
AGTAGATGTTAGTTTAAGCTGCTTCAGTTACATTTGGATGAAATTTGTGATTTTTTTAAAAATGTTTTTTTTTTTCCCCTCTGATGGAATTTACCATGAATTTTTCTACAAAAAAAGATTATGTTTCTGCAGTAAAAGATTAACTTGAGCCTTTTATATTTTACATCTTTGGTTGCCAACAAATGTGGGGGCTGCTGCATATTTACATTTAAATATGTGAAAATACATACATTTAGAATAAATATGCATGGCTTACCTGTGGAGCTTGCTAAGTACTGAAATAAAAACAAGGAAGCATCTGTACAAAATGTGAATTTGGGATTCAGCTGCATTTAAAAAGAAAAAAATCGTACCTTTAAAAACAAGTGAGGCGAAACAAACTACTAAACCACACAACAAAGTGAAAGAAAGTCACTTTGATGCAGCTGTTAACAAACCAAGAAAATAAAAAACATGTCATTCAACAACAGACACATTCAGGTTCAATGTATTCTAACAAAAGAGGAAATCAAGTTGATGGTTAGCGCCAGTTCAGCAGCTTCTGCCCCTATACATTACATGAAGTATAATAAATGACCTTAAGCTACAAAGCAATAGCTCCCAATGAGCTGTTAGCAGCAGTTAGCATGTGTAAGATTAAACAGCTAAAATGGACAACATTAATAATGATAACAGTTAAAAACCTATACAAAACAGGGTAAAATTACTCATAAAACACTGCATATGATTAAATATGTCTTAAAATATAATATTTTGTAAAGAAAACACAGAGATGATCCTAATACAGTTACAGAAAAAGGGGGCGGAGCTGTCAGTTGCTGGTTGCCACGGTAACCACCAACCCTCAAGAGCAGAGTAACAGAACTAGCAACAGCCGTAAATGTCAGGAGAAACAGCTCAACTAAACAAAATAACTTCAGAGAACAAATAAACACATTTTAGAAAACTTCACATCTATAATATTGCTAAAATAAAACCTTGTAACACATATAGCAGAATGTTTCTGCCATTTAAAATATATAAAGCATATTTTAAGGCAAAATTTGCACTTTTAATTGATAACACATCTTAATTGTTGTGTTTCAAAGAAGAGCAGATGCTGTTGTTGATTTTCTGAGCAGATTTATGTGCATGTTGAAGAACACTTCTGTTGAATGGATGTGTGTTCTTTCACAAAACGTTTGCTGAAAAGTGTCAAAATGGATTTAGCATTTATTGGTGACGCTGGTTGCCCACTTGAGGGCACTGGAGACCTGCAGACGTCATCTCCACAGTTCTTCCTCTCCTGAAGTGAAAGCTGTAGTTTTTCTTCTTGAACTCTCAGCATCTCTTTTTGCATTATTTTTTCCTTTCCTTTTGTTTACAGGTTTTTAAACTCCCTGCTTGTAATGCAGACACCAATATAACTACTGCTGAGTCATCTGAAACTTCAGTCAAATATCAGAAAAAGTTATTTCAGTCATTTTATTTAAAAGTGAGTGATTTAATTCAAGTTTTAAAGGGTAAATTTTGACTTTCTTAGCTTTACATTATATTTTAATGTTATACCGTCATCAAAAACAAAGTATTGCTTTGAGTCATTCAAGTCCTGCTGGGAAATTAAATCCGAATACTTTTTAGTCTCAACTTCTTTCAGATTTTTAAAAGTAAAAAACAAAACTTCTTCTGTTCTGTGTAAGTTTTTGTTACATTTTTACTGGTTATCTTCAAAACATTCATAACTAGCTTCTTTCAAAAGGTCAGTCCTTTAAAAATACGCCATCTTTTCCTGGGATTCTGTAAATGGATGTTTGATCAATTATTTAAATTGATTGATTCATCTGGAAGCTACATGATCGCATAATCAATTCTAACTCGTGGGTTGGCCATCAAATACCTTATCACCCAATAAATGCATCTTTTTTTAACATCTGTACTGTTTTTTATGATGCTACTGTGCTATAAAATGTAAAAATGTAGAGAAAATTTAGGCTTAAGAAAATATTCCAATCACTATTTCATCTGATGGTTGATGAACAACGAATTCTCCTCATTGGCTGTTAAATAATATTAGAATTGTGTCACCTGTTTCTGAATACTGTGTCTCATTGCATTCTTCAAACTGGCTCCTGCATTATTAATAAAAACAAAAACCTGCCCTGCAAACAGAAAGGTTGCTGTCATTAACAGCTCCTTCATTCATTTGTAGCGGCAGACATGGAGGATTACTCTAATTTTTCTGTGTCTGGAAGTTTGCGTGGGTTTTTTATTTTTATTTTTTGGTTCCAGCTGAATCTCTCGTGGAGTCGTAATGAGATTAAATGAGTGTTGCTGGCCTGGCTCATGTCAAGACTCGAAAGAATTTAGTACGCCTGTGAATCACTGAAGCACACAAAAGCTGACGTTTTCTCGTAGTTTCTAACAGTTAAATGTTTTTTTCGTTTAGATTATTCGCCGCTGGGTGCCAGCCAGCATCATTAATTTAATTAATCCAACCCTTCTAAAGGGATTAATCTGTCTCACTCAGTTTAATGTTGGTTAATATAATGTCAAAATGTGTTCTCCATAGGAATAACATAAAAATTATTGAATTAAAAATCAATTTTTGTTGGTCTATGTTATACACTGAAAAAAAAAACAAGTGATCCAACTTTTTAAAAAATGTTTACAAGTAATCAAGTTGTCATGTTAAACAAACGTAAATAGATCCAATTGCATGCAACAAATTAATGTATTATGTTTTAAGTTGGGGCTCCATTCTCTTTTTTTCAGTGTACTTTTCTGAGAAATTTACTTTGGTGTTTTCAGAATCTGTGTCATAATCATCAAAATACAGATACAAACACAAAATATATCACTGTGTGTAATGAGATGAGTTGCGCTTTTAGTTTCAAATTTCTGAAATGCATATACTTACTAAAAAAATAAATAAAAGACAAGAAAAGATTAAGGTTTCAATCCTAAGAACACGCTATCATCTTTCAAGCATGGTGGTGGCTGCATCATTTTTTTTTTCTTTTTTCTGCTGGCAGCATTGATGAATTGCACAGACACTAATGTAATATTCTTCTTATTTCAACAGTTAATAGAAATTGTGTTGAATCACATTTTTAAAACTATATAAAACCTAAATATTGAGAGCGCCACAAATTCAGCTAAAACAATCTGAAATTATCACTTTAGTGTTAATTTTTTAATGCATAATTTTTTACTTGTATTGAAATGTTTACTGATTTGAAGGGAAAAACCTTGAAAAGTGACAGAAGGTTATTTCATTTACTATAATTTGACTTTACATCCATTTTAGAAAGTCAAATCTTCAGATAAATACTGTTTTCATTCATTCAGATCCTCAAATATCACTTCCAATTTTAAACAAATTACTCAGTTTTATTAGTTGAGATACTATAATGTGGCTCCGATTGAAGAAAACATTTAAGTTCAGGAATTATTTGTGTCTTTTTCTTTTTCTTTAAATTTACAGATATTGTAGAATGGAAAAAATGTAGAAGAGATTTTAAAAAAATAGCAACATGTAATTAAAGTCGCAAGCGGCGTTGGGCGGCCCTCACAACTCAGCGCTTCTCCGGCCTCCTGGCGACCGTGGGAGCTCTGGCGAAGCTGCCCTTCATCCACCGCAGACGCTCTTGCACAGTTCCTGCATCTGTCCGCCAGGCGATATGCATCGATGCGTTCGGTGGCGCTCCCTGACGATGCACGAAAAATCTGGTGCAGATCGGCCGATGCAGTGAGGAGATATAGCTGATGGATTAACCAAGGGGGCACAGTGGAGTCAAATCACAATGTGATGCTATTGGGCTCTGTAGAGATTCACAAGAGTCAATCATAACAAGTTTGGTGCAAATCAGACAATCGTATGCAAACGGCAAAGGATTGAAATTTGTCATTCGGCCACACCCACATGGTTCAGCCAGCAACCAGCATCGACAGAATTCATCTTCATGTCATTGTATGTGACTTGGCACAGGTTTAAGCTAAATGAATCAAAGAGTAAGGCATCCAGTAGAAAAAACAGGTGACTTCCTGTTGGAAGTGGGCGGGGCTAAGGTGACGTCATCAATTGACCATGTGAATGTGATCGGGGCTGGCCTATAATGAGACACGGAAAGTGTGATGCAGCTGTGACCTTATTTGTGGACGTAATTGCACCTTGATGTTTCATGGCGAATAGTCAGTTTTACATTTAGCCACGCCCACATGCTTTGATGTATGAACAATCCTGTGATAACTTTTGATCTTCAATGTCTCAAAACTCTCCTGAGTGATTTTGAAGTCTGTATCTCAACAACTGTAGGACAGATTTGATCAGATACATCTATAAAAAATAAGAATTGGCGGCTTTCATCCAAAATGGCTGACTTCCTGTTGGATTTGGAACATGGCTCCAAGAGACTTTTTGTAGGTCCTGACAAGATACACGTGTACCAAGTTTCATAATTCTGGGTTAAAGCATGGCATGGGGCTGATCATTTAAAAACGTCTAGGGGGCGCTGTTGAGAAATTAGGCCACGCCCACTAATGACTGCTATGGATTCCTGTTGGGGTGTGGATTAGGATCGATCCTAGTGAGTTTGGTGCATGTCGGCTTGAAACTTTGGAATTTAGAACCAAACGTATGGCAGGTCACTTCGCCACGCCGCCATGCCCACCTACTTAATCGAAACTGGTCAGGGTTGGAATCCACATATCACACCAACATGTCCTCTGTCTCTGGACACAGTTTCATGTTGATTAGGTCAAAGGGGTCAGATAGAGACTGTCCACAGTAAAACATGACACTTCCTGTTCTCAGGGGGTGTGGCATTGTAGGGCACCCGACGATGATCAAACACTGAAAGTTTGGTGCCTCTGTGAGTTTTTGTGTAGGAGATATAACAGTTTTGTGTTTTGTGGTGAGTAGGTGACTTTTGACCACAGGCAACCACCATTCAGCATCCACGAAAACGAAAATTCTTGATAACTTTTAATCGGCCATGCTTTATGAACAATCTGACCAAGTTTGAAGACAATCGATCGAAATCCCTGGAAGGAGCTCAATCAAATACGAAGGCTGTAAACGGCCAAAATGGGGTCAAAATCGGAACTTCAATCCAAAATGGCCGACTTCCTGTTTGAGTTGCACTATGACATTAATTGAATTTTCTGTGAGTCTTGGGGAGCTCTACAAGTGTACCGAAATTCATGTCTCTACGATGAAGTAAGATCATAGCGGAGGGTGTTTTGAAAGTTGCTAGGTGGCGCTGTTGAGCCGTTTCTTATGCGATTTTTGCGACGACCTTAAAATACGTAAATTGTTTGCTGACATGATGCATATGCCAAGTTTGGTGAGTTTTTGAATATGATAAAGCCTCCAAAAAGCCACCTCTTTAGGGTGGCAGAATCATAATAATAAACAGTACGATTACAATAGGCCTTTGCAGCGCTTAGCTGCTCGGGCCTAATAATAAAAAGAAGAAACACTCTGATTACAATACAATATAAATAATTTTAAATTGCATTTAGTTCCTTTAGTGTCTGATGGAAATACTCGACACAAACTTCTCCGCTGGGTTTCTTCGTGGACGCCAGCTTCCAGGCCTCCTCAAACGTCTCGTCAGAAATGTTCACACCAATATTTCTGAAAATCTCCTCAATCTGTGATGGAGAGGTTAAAAGGAGTCAAAAAGTACAGCAAGATGAAGTAAATGTAATTGAGCAAATGTAACTGGTTATACCCGACTCTGAATATACAAGAAAAAACGACTTTGTGTTTGCGGCTCACCTCCTGCTTGGTTCGAGGACCGAAGTAATGCTTTGCGTCAACTCCATAGAGGTCAGGCACTGATGGATGCAGGAGCTCTGGAAGTGTGGCTAAATCCCCGTAGTCCGTTCTGTCGCTGATTCGTCTGACAAGTGGAGGTAGAAGGTCGTAGCGTATGGATGGGATCCCGTAGGTGCGACAACCTAAAAAGGAAATGATTCAAACAAGGAAACTGATCAGTTATGGAATCCGCAAATAGAATTAAAATTAGGTCAACATATATGTTGACCTAGAACTAATAATTCTATTTGATTAGTTCATCCTTTGTCTCGTTCAGTGATAAACAAATAGTGTGATTGGCTGTTTTTTGTGTTAGTTGGGAGTGTGAAATATAATTAGTACCCTCTTACTCCATTTTAGGGTTTCATATCAGTCGATATTAATGATTATTAATTATTTTTTTGTTTTAAATATCTGAAATGCTGACAAACTGGCAATGTGGCCTACACAGTTTTCACTCAGGTCTTTTTTATTTTTAAGCAGTTTTGAGGCATGGTGGTGGAACCTTAAACTGCTGCCGCGCAAGTTAACTCAACAGGTTGTTGCTAGGCAACCGAAGAATGAGCAAGTGGTTGCTAGGTAACCAAAGAGTGAGTGGAGTTTGTTCATGGAACTATCTTGCTTGTCAACTAGCTGTGAGAGGTTGAGCAGCTAAAGCCTTTTCCTCTGCCTACATCCCCCAGAATGCTGTGCGGTTCTGGATAAATTCAGTGAAATTATTGGAAATTCTATCAAACTTTATTATCTATTTGTATGATGTCTCTATAGCAATATATATTCTTATTGACTTATTGCTTAGTTCTATCTACTACTATTAAAGCTTTGGTTAAATCAATGACTAATGATTAAATTAGCACTTTGTTGATAATCTAGAGTAAATACACAGTATTAGTCAAACCAAAAGCCCTGCTCTGGACTCACTAGGTGTGACCAGCTCATCACTGGTGGAGGATACAAGGCCTGAATCTGGTCTGGGTCTCCTGATGGTCCTGATAACATTTTTTGAGCTGCCTGGGTCCACTGGCTCCAAGTCGTCAGGCCCATACAAGGACAGCGAGGGAACAAATTTAGGTAAATCTGATGATACCTTCTCATTCAGACTGATTGGAGGTAATCCGAAAAAAGTCTCTGCAGGAGAAAAGAAACAACACCAGAAACTTAAAACTGAATCAGAGATGAAAAAATAAATGTTTAACTCTGTGTAAGGGACATAATGAGACGTAGTATGTGGTTTAAAACTGAGCCTAAGTCTTCTTTCACTGACCTTGTATGGGCATTATGTCCTTATATGTTAGAAAATTAGCAAATTCCACAAAGTTGAGGAATCCATCTTTGTCTACATCGCAGTACTCCATCAGTTTATCCAGAATTTTGCCATTCAGGGTCAGGTTGAACTCACGACAAACTACCCACAGATCTTCTCTATCGATCAGGCCCCTTCCTTTCTGGAAAGCAAAGAGAAACACCACAAACCTTTTCTACTAAGATATTTTTACCTAACAATAACCAATAACTCTACAATGCTTCCAAATGTGTGGACTAAATGTGTTATTGCAGGTTGGAAAAAAGTCTATATGATGGCTTTCATATTTGGGTTTAAAAGTGATATAGACATATTGCAGCACATTTTAAAGCAAACTACACTTTATGTGACTTTCTTGAATCCTGAAAGTCCACAAACTTTAAAAGCTTGTGGAATAATGCGGCCAAAATTACAGAAGAAAACAATTGGATATTGTCCACCATGAGCTGAACTGTGTCGTTACTTTACTGATAGCTTCTTTCAATATAAAACTTATGAAACTTTAACAAAAACTGCAGGTTTTGTGTCTGTTTCTGATGAATTTTTGGTGAAAATAAGCAAAATCTTCAGAAAGTGAAGTTACGGTGGGCAGAGTAACCAGAAATTTTACTCCAGTAAAAGTAAAAATTATACCATAATAAGAACACTCCTGAAAGTAATTTTTTTCAAAAAAAAGTTACTCAAGTAAATGTAGTGTAGTAAATGTAATTAGTTACTACCCCAAATAATCATAATCGTTAATATCTGGTACTCTTCAAGCTGACAAACCAACAATGTATCTTTGTCTACAATAAAGATAAGATGCCAGATATAAAAACACACTAACGAGGGTAAATAAACAATTAAGAAAATATACAGTTTATATTGACTAAAGCTGTGATAGTGAGATTATTTTATATTACCTTCCCTCTTCAGTATGTGTGAGATGAAATAAGATAGAAAGCTCAAATACTTGCCTGTATTAGTCTCATCCATACCTTGTCATAATAATTGAAAGCCTGCAGCAGACAGGTAAAGTTGTTAAAATTGACCCTCTTGAGGAACTGTCTTGCTACACCAACCGCGCTTCGCTCCCAATCTGGACCTCGAGCAAATGTCCCCGGCTTGGCGTTGTGGAGAAGATCTCCAGCTCCTATGGAAGAAAAAAAGAGCCAATCTCTGCTTCCCACTCAGAAGTTTCCCAGTTTGGAAAGGTTTTTTTTTTACCATACGGATCCACTGGAGGGACATATCCAAATGTGTGGTCAGGTGGAACAGGCAGAGGACTTTTCGTCCTACCACGACTGGTGGATGGATAAAGTCAAACATCAGGAACTTTAGTTGGACATGAGGGAAATTAACCAAGGAACAACAAAAGCCTACAACAAGCAGCTGGTGTTGCCAGTTTCCAATGCCAACTTTTCCTTGTTTCCAGATCTCTTCCAAGCAGGATTTGGATTGTGAAACCTGCAACAATATATTAATGGAAAAAAAACATCTGAAGCTAAAAAGTTACTGAAATCCTGTGTAGGTCACCCTTGTGGCTAAAGTTTGGTACAAGAACTTACCTGTATGGTTCTCCTAACCAGTGAATAGTTTTGGCAGTACAACGGCCATTGTTGCAGTGTGGTGTGGGATCCCCAAACGTCTTGCCTTTATGGACGTCACTAAAATCAAACCTTCCAATGTTCATGGCTGAGAGTAAGCCAAGTAGACATTATTAAAAAGTTTCACTTCAGAATATGCAAGATTCATCAACAAAATCAGAATAATGACTAAAGATTGGAGCTTTCTGTCCCTCCTGACCTTCTAACGCCAAATCCTCTGCTGTTTTTGGAGGGAACAAGACTTCACCCATCTCATATCCTGGATGAAAGAGATGCGGGGCAAAATTCAAAACTTCAACAATAGCTGTGATTCTTTCTATTAAGAGAGCTAACAACATTTTGAAGAGACTAGATACATAGAATACCTCTGGCATTTTTAATTTTCTACATTTACGGAGACAGATTGAGGAGAATGAAAGGCATATAAATTAGAAATAGGCTGAAAATTAATTCAATTTTGCTTACATTATAGCAATGTTTTAAACAAAGTTTGTAATTATGCTTTTTTTAAACACTTCTTCGAAACACAACATCCTTTTTAGAAATGTTTTTGTTCATGCAGAAATCACTCAAAATTTTGCAGTAAGTAATCTAAGCCTGTTTGTGAAGATACAGGTCTGAAAAGCACCAAAAACAAAGAAGGTGGTGATAGGTTTGTGTTTGTGACATTCAAAGTTGAATACTCACTAATTAAACACAATTCCAGCAACCAAAAGCAGCCAAGGGTCGACCACAATGCCTGGCTCCAGGAGAGTGAAGACTTTCTCAGGGGAGGTTTGCCAAAATCTTTTATTTTCCATTAAGATCCTTAAATTGCTTTGAGTCAGATTCCTAGTGAATTTCCACTGGCAGACCCTAAATTTGATGCAAACTGTGGCTTTAGCTAACGAATGCAAATGTATAAAACTCAGGACCATCCAATTGGAGAGACTTACATTTATTTTAAGTTAAAGGGGTGTTTTCCAGACATGTTGTGCCGTTTTATAGAACAATCAAGTAACTAGGTTAACTACAATTGTTACAAAAATGCAGCATCAAATATGAATTTACAGAAATTTGGAAAATGTGGACATTTGGCCTTGATTTTGGGCCTCTGTCTCTTTAAAAACTCTTGCTCTTTCTGAAACTCCACCTTCAGGAAGTTATCATAACAGTGCTCTGCTATTAACCCTTTAACATTTTTTTGTTGCTTTTTACTAGTATTTCACTGAAAAGTAATTACTATTTGTTTGCTAATTGCTGCTGACTAATCTGAAGGAACTGAGAGGGAGATTCTTTGAGATTTTGTGAGGTGGAAGTTTGGAAACTGCAGCTTTGAGGAGGAGCTGCATCTTGGAGGCGGAGCTAGGTCCACCCTGGTGTTTTGTTCAGCAACAGCGGTTGCCATGGAGATTAAAGGATTTCTCAAACATCCATGAAAGAATCAACGCAACACTTTAGGTATGTTTTTGATGAAGGAACAGAATTACAACATGATGTAAAGCTCAAACACATTGATTTTACATGGTCCTGCCCCTTTAATCAGATTCATTTAATTGATGTTAGGTGTGAATGGAAAAGGACTAAGCAGTGAAACTGAACCAGAATATGCTTTGTCAAGTGGTATTTGGAGCAAAAAGTATCATTAGGGAACATGAGATACCTCTAACTACTTTATCTCCAAATGTAGTCCCTTCGTTGATCCAGTCGGGAAACTCAGACAACGGGGCAGGTGTCCGGCCCAGCAGAACTTTACTCGAAGCATAAACAGACTCCTTGAGTTCATTTATCTTGTGCTGGAAGATTGACTTTTCGGGAGGATATATCAAGTTGTTGCCCGGCTGGAAAAATCACACAAACATCCTGATCGCAAAGCAGCTCAGAAAGTCCAAGTTTCATTGTTTTAATTATTTTGTACAGTGCCAGTTGGGAACCTCTTACCAAAGATCCTAAATTTCTCTGTGCTACTATCATGTAACACACGCTAACAAACCTTACTATCAGTAAATGAAAGACATTCAGAGTGATCTCAAACTGGCAGCATACTTTCCTGAAAAGCAAAAGGATTAAATATTTATGAGTAACCAGAATTCACAGAGTAATAGGATCTGTAAAAGGCCTAATCAAGAGAAATTTAGAAATTATTCCTGCACATTTTTCTTGACCTAAAATTTAGTTTCCATGCTTTTCTAGACTGTGAAGGAGCCCTGTGAGGTATTGTACCTAATAAATGTGTAAATTATGACGTACACATGGTGCAAGTTAACCCAGGAAACCACCACTACACTGCAAAAACACACAATCTTACCAAGTAATTTTTGTCTACTTTACAGTAAAAATATCTTAGAACATTTGAAATAAGATAAAACTAACTTACAAGTAACTTTTCAGCAAGAAATATGAGTATGTTTTAAGTCAATAATTCCTTGATGAAAAAGTACTAGATCTGTTGGCAGATTATTTCACTTATAACAAGACATTTTCCCTTGTTATAAGTGAAATAATCTTTCAGGAACTAGTACTTTTTCATCAGTGTTAAGGAATTATTGACTTAAAACAAACTCATATTTCTTGCTGAAAAGTTATATATACACTATTCAAGTGGGCTAAGATATTTGCAGAAGAAACTAGACAAGAAAAAAATACTTGGTAAGATTTTGTGTTTTTCCAGTGTAAAGTTTTGTGCATGTGCTTTTCTTACAGAGTCGGTTGTGTCGCTTTTGATGCCATGAACCATGGCGTTGATAACCTTTGGGTCTGTCACCCTCCATAAGGGCCGTCTGATGGCTCCTGGTCCTGCCCGTACGGTGCTGCGGAAGTGCTTTACAAGCGGCGGGGTCGGGGGCTGGTTGTTGAAAAAGTATAATGTCACACCATAAAAAAACATGAATAAGTGTGTCTCAGATTATGATCCTCTGTCTTAGTATATTGTATGTAAGCTTGGTGCAAATGTCTGTACAGATTTGGTAAGTTATGCAGTTAATAATGACAAAGAACAAATAAGATAACGACATGCAACACAGAAGGAAACAGGCAGGAGAATAGCAGGCATGCTAAGGATTTTAAAGGGCCGGTTGTGCCAGAATGTATTGTATTGTATTAAAATATTAACAAATTCTTAAAATAAATAATGTTGAACATCTTTTCAGTCCCTTTAGGATTTCACAATTGCTTTTGTGATTTATTGCACTAAAAATTAAAGTGTTTGTGACACTAATTTGGAAATATTTGCTATGTCTTTTTATAACTTTTTATTACTCGCTGTACAGATCATGGACTATAATCAGAGTGATCTGAGAAGTTGATGTGTCATGTAACACACGCTAACAAAATAGATCTTTAATGTATTTTGGTGCTAAGCCGTTCAGTGACTTATAAACATACAAATGTATTTTACAGTCTATTCCCTGATCCAATGTAAGCTCTTTCTTAGTTTTAGTCACTTTCTTAGCATTCTGGATAAGTTGCAGCTGTCTTAGTGAATTTTTAGGTTGGGACATTGGTCCTTTAATTAATGTTCTTCAAGTGACAGAAGGCTGACTTTATAACTGTGTTTTTTGAAGGCTCGGGTCTGAGTTCATCACTACACCCAGATTTTGGCACCGATCAGTAGTTTCTAGCTGTAAGAGCTAAAGATGTGCAATGACTTTTGACTCTTTAGGTCCAAAGATAATTACTTTATTTTTGTTTTTGTTCAGCTGAAGAATTTTATGACACATTCACGCATTAATTTGTTGAATATTTGAATGGGTTCAGAGTCACTTGGTGACATTGCAATGTTGAGTTGCATATCATCTGCATAGTTATGGTAGCTAATCTTATTATTTGTTAAAATCTGAACTTGTGGGAGCATGTAGATAAAATCGCAGGACATTGAAGTTAAATTAAGTTGAAATGAAACTAAAGAAACACACACACAGGCACACCAACTGACTCACACAGCTTGATCTCTGTATAAAAAAAAAAAATCCAAACTTACATATGAAATCTCTTGTAAACAGCCCTTTACGGTGTGTTCAATGGGTCTTAGTTTCCTAGGTGGAAACTAAAAAAAAATAAATAAATAAATACAGGTGCATCTCAGTAAATTAGAATATTATCACTTACTTTATTTCAGTAATTCAGTTAAAAAAATGAAACACATAATACGATATGAATTTCTTACACACAGAATCCTATATTTAAAAGGTTTCTTTCTGTTAATTTTAAATAGCAAACCAAACTGCAGTTTGTCTGGAAATTTGAATATTCCATGAAATAAATAAAAATCTATTTTAAGTACAGATAATTTATGTCATGAGAATGTTATGTTCAGCAAACTGTTCTCTTGTATAGACAAAAAGAAAATGATGGGAAACACAACAGCCCACAACATAAACAAATAAATAAAGTGATAAAGCGTCCTCTTTTTCAACAATAGAGTATCATACGTCAGAGGCTTCATCAGATGTGCTGTAATACTGACTGCTACTGGAGATCCCTCCTGTCCACAGCCTTCAGCATGTACAACAACTCTTGAAAGAAACTTGGGTAATATGAGTTAGTAGGCCTATCATGATAGCAAATTTTGCTGGACAATAAGTTATTGTGATAAATGATAATATTGTGGGTTTTGAGATTGTTTTCAAGTAATATAACAGTAATGGCATAATAATGCAAGAACACATTCTCAGATATAAATAAACTTTAAATTCTAATGAAAATTTAACACCGGAACTGGAAGACTTTTTAAATATCCAGAATAAAGAAAGAAAGCAACAGAAATAACAAATATAACGAATAATAGAGAATCTATAAACAAGTGGAAATTATTGAGTTTGTTTTAGTTTATCATCCGATTAATTGATTTATTTGTTATTGTGACAGGCCAATAATTAATTTCCCTTTGGGATTAATAAAGAATTTTTTAAATTGAATTAAATAAACCTCACCAGTGCCACAGATTAGAATTACCATCCTGTACGAAAACTATTTTAAATAATTCATCAAGCTTGGCTCACCCTTGATGTGTTTTGGTGGCTCAGATCATATATTAGTTGGTCTGAGATGTTTTCTTCTGCTACATCCATCTTGCATTAAGAAATCAACGTCGCTTCTTCGGTTAAGCAAAAGCGAAGCGTTTTAGCTCAAGAATTTATCCGCCAACGGTTTCAAGTTCTGTTGCCTAGCAACGTCCGTTACCATGTAAACCGAAGTCGCCGCAAAATGTTTCCCCTCCCCCAAAAAAATGTTCCACTTGAACTACCTGTAGTTGTTATGTGTTATTATTGACTCTCTCATTTTTTTGTGTGTGGTTTTTGTTGCTGGAATTAATAATTGTATTTAAAATTTGGATAAATGTAAACAGTTGATTGGTCCGGGCCGATGACACGCAGGCGGATTGTCAGTTGTAGTCATACGATCTGTCATCATCCTTCGTACAATGCGAAAAGGGAAGTTGAAAGAAGTGGGAGAGGGACACCGCGGAGCCTTACGAAATCTACCGATTCAGTACTTGTCCGGATAGTCGGCACACTGTGAAGAGACTCTGAAGTGCTGCGTATAAATCGGGCTGGAGACAACATCCCCATTATCCAGGCTGCCCTTCTTTTCTTTTTGGTGAGTGGCTAATATTAGCGACCTAAATGCTAACACTGGAGGGCTCCTCCCGAAGCGGCCGCAGCTAAACAACATTCACCCTGCTAGCCAACACTTGGTAGGGCCGTGCTAGTTAGCAGTGTAAATAAGGCTGCTCACTCGGATGGATCAACACTAGCGTCATTATTCACTTTTAATACAACAGAAATGCAGATTGAAATCACTGACTGATGAAGAAGTTTGGCTACTTTTACCCATTTTCGGACAACGTTAGCCAGCTTACATTAGCTGTACACACCCAAACCTGCATCATCATCTGAGTTCTGGCATTCAAACGTTACGTAAGTGTGTAAACCTGTAATGCACAATACTAACTGCGATTTAATTTATTTTTCACTGACTCAATCAGGTGTCACTGCTAGCTGAACGGGAGCTTGACAGAATCAACATATGAGATAGCTGTGTTGCTAACGCTAGCTGTTTGCTAATTGAAGCTAATAACAGGTTATATGTGGTTATCCCGATGTCGTAACGCGATTTCGGAGAAGTTGTTGGTAATTAGAGTGGGAAGGAGAGCTGTGTGACTGTCAGAGGTAGTTTGTTGTTGTTACATTTTAGAGCGGTTAAAAATGTTAGTCTTTAAACGACGCGTCCTCAGTCATAACAACTTTAACTAACTATGTTAGCATAATTGTCAAATATTTAAAAGGTAAATAGCTTCGAGGACGTGAGTCAATAATCGGGAAAGAGAAAGTAAACATTTAATTAAAACTGAAAACCGTAGACATTTGTTTTTAACCATTTAATTCTGCTAATTTTGATGACTGTGGCTTACAGCAAATAAAATAAAAATCAGTAATACACAACAAAAATTGAATAAATCCTTTAAACAGAGAAATGTCTACTGAAAGAATATGGTCAGTAATTCATACTCTCTTTTATCTTTTTCTTGATCAGGGAGTTTGCTAGCCAACCAAAGAGGTATTGATACATTTAGCATCGTGAGCAGGTGCCAAGTCCTCGTGGAAAATGAAATTCAGCAGAATGAAACGGGATGTGCTCTAAAGTTCCTTGGTGGACTGATGTGCTGACTTTGATTTTGATAAAAAAAACGTGTTGGGCCAACAGTAGCGCATGATACTGCTTCCCAAATGATTACAGATTGTGAAAACTTTATACTTTTAGTGTCTCCCCACTCTCCCTCCGGGCGCTGACTCTTTTTGTTTCCAAATAAAATGCTAAATCTTTTTTCATCTGAAAAGTGACTCTGAGATTGAGCAACAGTTTATGTATTCTCCTTCTTAACCCAGGTTAGGTGATTTTGAAAGCTGAGGAATCGCTTTAAACACCAAATCTGACAGTTGTATGAATTTTCTGGGTCCGCTGAACAACTTCACACCTGGTGAATCCCCCCCAAACCCTTGAAAGGACTTTACCGCACAAAGCATTCCAGGGTGTGTTTTACCTTCCACAGAACTTTCCACTGAGTTGTGAAATTCAGTTGTGCAACTATCAAGTCAGAAGTCTTCCTAATGATAACATATAATGTCTGTATCCAGAAATTCATTGTTGATATTAAGTAAGATTTTAATTTTCCCAGAATCAGAAGCTATTTCTATATTCTGTTCTATTATCAACTATTATCAACATATTCCCATCATCATAAATGAGCAATACAATCAACCAAATAGTGTGTGTGCACTAAGAGTTCATTTCTTTGGTACAATTATGATTTCTGTCCAGAGCTTGGATTGGAAATACAATAAATATTTCACCCACACAAGTCTTTGCTGTAATAATATTGCAGTTATTTTTGTTTAATTTTGTTGTAATTTAATTTAATCACTGAATCTCATTTATATCAGTCATCTTCTTTACAAAAAGACACCTGCTTAAGATAGCACTGCTACTGTATAAACCACATGTAATACACAATAAAACAGAATATTATTGTAATGATAGCTGTAATTCCATGTGATGTGGTTTTTGTCCAGGATTTATTTAACTGAGAAAATGTCCCTGCCAGATTGCAAAATCACAAACCCACTGAACAAAGCCAAAACTGCAGTTCATAATATCAAACCTTTTCTTACCTAACCTAAGGAGGTTTTCCCTAATGTGTTGTCCAAACTTGTCCGCTAATCTCCTTTACTCATAACTTAAATCCTCTCACAGGCATTGCTGGAGTTTTTCACAGCTGCAGGATTTGGGGCCAACATATTAGTTGTTGGTGTTGCTGCGTCAGCAGAAATCCAATCTGTGCCGTTTGTATGTCACTGAAATAAAGAAAAATTCAGTTTATTCATTTAACGACAGTTCACAATAAACATATTGTGGCACTTTACAAAAAACAAAAAGAAGTTTGGTTTTAATGAAAAAGACTGAATGAATTTTAAGCAGGTTTTGAAAGTATCAGATGTCGGTAATATAATGTCAAAGGGAACAAGCAGCTACAGTAAAATACTGGTGCAAATGCAGGAACAACAATGCCTCTCTTTTTTTTTTAACTAAGAGTGAGTGCCCTTTATGTTATGGACATGTATAAAAATGTTTAATTTAAAAATAAACAACAGGAATCCAGTGAATGGACTGTTGAGGCGTTGTGTTACAATTTTAGAAGTAAAGCTGCCTGGCCTGTCGCAATAAGTCAATAAATCTCATGGTAAATTAGAATAATTTATCGTTTTTTTCTTTTCTCTCTTTGTGCCAAAACTGCATGAAAAGTCTTCAGCCTGGTTAATTGGTCTCAACAAATTTTTTTTGTTAAGGACAATTTTGTTTACAGACTTCATAATTGATTTTATTTGTGGTTTCTGTTGTTTTGTTTATTTATTTTTGATAATTAAACTGTCTTCTAGTGTTAAATTTTCTTTAGATTTTAAAGTGTATTGATTTTTGAGAATGTGTTCTTGCATTATTATGCCATTTTTACCATTTTGCTACTTGAAAATAGTCTCAAAACAATAATAGTGTAATTTATCACAATAACTTCTGGGACAATTTATCGTCCAGCAAAATGTGTGATTGTGACAGGGCTGAAAGCTGCTGCAGTTTTCAAGTTGAAAACAAGAAAACAGAGACTGAGATATTCTAAATCCCAACATTTGAGAAACAATGTGACATTATGGAGGAGCCTAAGTAGAAAAAAAAATGTTTTTTACAACTTCATTTGTCAGTTTTTGTCTTTCTTCCTCTCTCTGTTATGTAGGTGTTATTATAGGTTTTTACCACCACATCAGTGCTCAGGGGAAGAGACCACACAGAGTGACATGGCAAGTAGAGGTGGAGCCACGCGACCCAATGGACCTAACGCCGGCAACAAGATCTGCCAGTTCAAACTCGTGCTTCTAGGAGAGTCAGCAGTGGGAAAGTCAAGTCTCGTACTTCGATTTGTCAAGGGTCAGTTTCACGAATTCCAAGAGAGCACAATCGGAGGTACGTATGATGACGACTTTGCTGCTTTTCACATGAGAATCAGTGATGTAGTGGATATTAAATAAGATTAATAACAAACAGCTGTGACAAGAGTCTCAGTTCCCAGTTATAAATCACAAATCTGGCAATTTGTCTGACATTTATTGAGGAACAATATTATTATACGCCAAATAAAGGAGTAGAAATATCTACTTCTAAATATAGCTTACACACATAAATATTCACAGCGTAATTCTTCATTTTTCCAAGTTTTCCTTTTCGGTTTTGTTCACACTTGTTGCTCATGATAGTTAGATTCATCTATGTAAAAGCGAGCATAAAGCAGTGAAACTTGGGGGAAAAAAGTGATGTTACATTTACATGTTACACTGGTCCAGACATTTTAAAAAGCAAAACAGTTGCAGCTCAAGCTAATTATCGTGGGTAAGTGGATTTCATAGAGTGACCAGTTATTAATTTATTTTTTTTTAATTTATAAGCAAATGTTCTGACAAAGGATGCATGAAAAGTAAAAAGAAAGAAAACAATTTATTACCCACTAAACTTTATGCTCACAAACAACACCCCCAGTTTCCTTCACCTAGCATGACTTGCTGTGTCATAAAGTGTTTCTAACAGAGAAACTGGTGTTTTTATGGTTCGCCTAACTGGTTTTACTTCTAAGAAGCTCACAAACATTTCTTACATTGATGATCTTTGTTGCAACATTACTTGCTCATTCCTTGATTTGTCACTAATAAACATTTTCACATTCATTAAAAAGTATTTTATGAAGAAAATTCTGTGATCTTCTGAAGAAATTGTAGCAACTTTATTCTCAAATGTTCTCAAGTGATTTATCCGTTTTCAAAATGGAAATGCCAAACATGATAGAGGTATACTTTGAATATTTTTAGATTTCCTGGTTCTGAAACATAAAGATATTTGTACTTAAAGTTTGACTCTTGTTTAGAAATCCGTGAGGAACCAAGAACCGCAGAAATACTGAGGTGAATTCATAGACGTTTGCTCATAGTTTCAGGTATCTTTTTGTCAGGTGAAAGCTGTGTTTTGTCTATGAAAGCGTAACCTTTAACCTCTTCCTGGAATTTGTGGGATGCACTTGAAAATTCTGCTTTAGTCCAGGTAAAAAGGGTTTCTGGAGTAAGTAGGTCCAAATCTCACTGCATGATAACACGAAACAAGCCGGCTGATTTATCTGAGCCAATTTCCTTAATTTTGGGAAATCGGTGATCAGCCAGTGCACTGCAAAACACAAAACCTTACCAAGTAATTTAGATTTTTTTTCACTTATAATGTGGGAGAAATGTCTTGTTATAAGTGAAATAATCTGCCAGTGGAACTAGTACTTTTTCATCCATATTAAGGAATTATTGACTTAAAACATTTGTAAGTTCGTTTTCTCTTATTTCAAGTTTACTAAGCTATTTGCACAAGAAACTGGACCAAAATTACTTATTGATTATTTTGTGTTTTTGCAGTGTGTCTTCTTCTGCTCTGCAGAGGTTTGACTGGCAGACCTGCCCATCAAGTCATGTCTGCACGTTTGGAGTCAACAATAGTCACCCCACTGCTACAAATTCACTTTCTTGCTATATTTAGCGACATTTCAGGCTAAAATAATTGGCATCAGCCAAAATTAGAATCAGCAATCGGCCAGAAAAATGCAATCGTTGCATTCTTAAAAAGCCGCAACCTTTGTGTCAAGAAATCCTTTCACAGAAGTTAGTTTATCAGATCCTGGAGCTTCCATCTCGGTGTAAACACCAACAGCGCTACTTTCACTGAAACCCTCTCTGTGACTCAGGGTGCCCTATCTGCTTTGTTTTCCTGCAGCTGCCTTCCTGACTCAGACAGTATGTTTGGACGACACAACAGTCAAATTTGAAATCTGGGACACAGCTGGTCAGGAGCGCTACCACAGTCTGGCTCCTATGTACTACAGAGGCGCCCAGGCAGCCATTGTGGTCTATGATATCACAAATGAGGTAAGCCAGGCTTTTCTCTGTCGTCTTTTTGTTGTTGCTGCTGCTGCTACCTGTTGCTAATCTTCGCCAGCTTGCACAGAAATGTTGTGGCATATGAGAAAATGGGCGTGGTGGGGGTTTCCATTTTCATTATGTATGTTTTTTTTAGCAGCATTCAGAAGCTTATTTTTAAGCACTGAGAGATGAGTCACCATTGAGCATCACAGTGTTTATAGACTTTGTACACTTGACTCATTGATATCTGAAAGACTAATGTATGGATCTTCAATAGTGTGACTTTCTTACCTGAAGGAGACTTTGAAAACACTCCATGTAGTTTAATCATTGAAAGTAAACACATTACTCTCAGTGTGATTTATTTTACACTGCAAAAACACAAACTATTTTCGGTCTGGTTTGTAGTGAAAATATCTTAGCAAACTTGAAATAAGACAAAAATAACTTACAAGAAATAGTCACATCTTATATAGGATATTGGAGCTTGTTTCATGTCAATTTTCATGTCAATAATTCCTTAATATTGATGAAAAAGTAGTTGTTCAAGTTGCAGATTATTTCATTTTTAACATGGGAAAAATGTCTTGTTGTAAGTGAAATAATCTACAAGTGGAACTAGTATTATTTTATCAGTATTAAAGAATTATTTACATAAAACAAGCTCCAGATCTTGCTGAAAAGTTACTTATAAGTTAGTGTTGTCTTATTTAAGAGTAGGAAGATATTTGCAATAGAAACGAGACCAAAAATAGTTGGTAAGATTTTAAGTTTTTGATAAGTCAAGTTTGTTTGCATATCACATTTCAGCATCAAGCGCTCAAATTATAAAAACATAACACAATTAAACAAAACAAAAAAGAAGCATTATATTACAGCAGCAGAATATAGAGAAGTGATGAAATCCAGAGCAGTTTTTTTTTTCCGGAGAGGTTTTTAGTCTGAACTTAAATTAACTCAGTGTTTCAGCCTTTTTGCTATTTTCTGAAAGTTTGGTCCAGATTAGAGAACTGAATTCTGCTTCTCCATCTTTCACCAAAACTTTCTGTCTCTTGAGATGTTTCTGTTTGTAGGATCAGTTTAATAAATAGTCCTTCTGGCCCTGTTCGCCATCGTTTGGGCTTGGTTGTTATTTTCCTAATTGAGGCGACCCTTACCCCTCTGTGCTCTGTTTTCCAGGAGTCATTTGTACGAGCGAAGAACTGGGTCAAAGAGCTTCAGAGACAAGCCAGTCCAAACATTGTAATAGCCCTGGCCGGGAACAAGGCCGACCTCGCTAGCAAGAGAGCTCTGGACTTCCAGGTTGGTCCTCTTACAACTTTAATTACTTCATTTGTCCTTTTTAGAAGATAAAACCATCAGTGGTGCAGCTTCCTATCATTTTAACATGTCTTCTTAAACAGTTTATGTAGAGTACTGTGGTTTTCTGTAATTGGTCATGATCTTTGGCAGGATGCACAGTCGTACGCAGATGACAACAGTTTGCTCTTTATGGAAACTTCAGCGAAAACCTCCATGAACGTGAATGAGATTTTCATGGCCATCGGTAAGAATCCCCTCCTCAATTTCTTGTCATGCTATGACAAAGATTTTTAATTTATGTTATTCATGTTGAAAAAAACAGATTAAAATGTTATTTTTACTATTTTCTCCACTGTTTATTTTCCCACAAGAGAGTCAATAAATATTAAATAATTTGAAAATATGATTAAATGAAGTCTCTATGTGCAGTTTAGTTAAATAAATCATACTTCTCTCAGTATGTGACGTCTTTAGTTCAGACAGGAACATTTATTTTTATGTGTTGTACAGTTATCCAAAACAGTAGTAATACATATTTTTGATCGTCATTTTTATTGTTATCACAATAATACTGCAAAATATTGTGATAAATTGCATCATAACTAAATATTTTAGATCCTCGTGTCTTTTAATTAACACTCGCTGCTCTACAAACTTAAATCTATAATAAATATAACCTAATATTACTTTATTAATTTATTCAATCATCATGTCTCCAGGTAATCACCTGGAGACATGACATTGGAGACATTTACTGGGAGAAACATTTCTACTCATTCTGCAGTTTTCTTTTCTTTCATTAGTTTTCCATAATTATTTTGGTAGGAAACAGTAGAAACATGCCTTCATTTGATTGAGTTCCACTCTCATATAACGCTTTATTTTTATGGTACATGCTCTCTAAAGTTTTTTTTCTCTTTATTCATGAATTTCAATCTTTTTAAACTAGAAAGAAACTTTCAAGCGAGGCCACAACATAACATTTCTTGACCAAAAATAAATGTTTATTGAACTTTTGTAGTCTTGATTCTAAAAGAACATTGGGTTTTAATCTGCTGCGAGACATAATCATAAAAAAATAAATGCACTTAGTGTAATAAATCTGTATAATAAATTACATTTGGTTTTTGTTTTGATATAGTGAAAAGAATAAACACATATTCATATATTTAGAATTAAGGCCTTAAAATGTCTTCAATTCATTTAAAACATGTAAGTTGGTCTGAAGTTTGTTAATAACTGACTTTAATTGTATTCTGTGAAATATTTTTTATTTTTTGACTTTTCTGTCAGCATTGCTTGTGTTTTTGCATTTATTATGAATTTATTGTTAATTGGCTGAACTCTGTTCACCTCAGTTGTTTTTTATTCTTACAAAACTCTCTCTCTCTATATATATATATATATATATATTTATATATATATATATATATAAAGCTAATATAAAAGATGTGATAATGCTTTGTGGATTTCTGCTGCAATATAAGTCTTAATTTTCATTCACGAATGTCTTAAAAAGTCTTGAATTAGAGTTGATAAAACTTATGTTTGTGAAATAATGAATTCAGGATGCTCCTGTAAATGAGTTAATATAATTGGTATTTATTATTAGTCACAGATCTTCTGTGTGATTTAATTGAAATAAAACGTAAGCTTTGGGTCATTTTTGGGCAACGATTTGTTGATATCATTCATGTAGTAAACAGCTGAAATATAATCTTTATTTTTCTGAAACATATGACCCCCATATGAACACGAGGGATTTTTGTAATTCATACAGTTTGAATTATTGTAAAAAAAAGATCTCTGATTCAGAGGGAAAGAGAAAATGCTCCCAAATTTGGTAATTATTTAAAACTACTCAAGTGTTTACTCTTTGAGCAGTTAATTATTTGATCCCTTTTTTATTTTAATTACTTGTGAACACGTGCTACTTGTTGAGAAGGAGAAAATATCTGAGATGTGGGGAAGTGAACCCCAGGAAAAGCTTCAATTTATTCCTAAAACAAATTCCAGGTGTAGACAGTGAGTTTAATTCACATTGTGGCCACGAGATGGCACTGTTGAGCTTATAACGTCTTTTTTGAACTCTGATTATGTCTGCAATGTCGTAAATAATGAGAAAAATAAATCTGAAATTAGTCCAGTATCTTTAGAGAATATTTGCCAGAATATTTTTTATTATGTTGATATTGCATAATATAAATGTAGGATTTGGAATTAGATTTTGGTTTTAGCTTTGTTTTTACCCTTTTGGCTGTAATACTGGTGATAATTATGTTTTTTATGTTTTCATGTATTTTTGACATGTGGAATAATCTGAATAATAATCTGATAAAAGCAGTTCAGAGTTCGTTCAACTTTAAATATTATTTAAACTGGTTTCATTTTTCCTCTGTTGATTCTTTTAGCTCCATTGAAAGCAATCAATCAATCAATCAATCAAGTTTATTTGTATATCACAAAGTGCTTGACATTATAAAACACAAAACTACACAGTCATAAAAAACACCATACACCTCTGCAAGTGTTTATCAAGAAAAATAGTTTGCTGATTTATTGTCTCTGCATGTCATTGAAGATGGACTTTGACTAGGCCACTGCAATTTTAATTATCAGCCATTCTGCTGTAGATTTTTACTTTAAGCTTAGATTAGTTTTCTTTTATAATTACCATGTCATGAACTTTAACACTTTATAAAGGACTCTTATTTCTTTTTTAAGTTAAGTTTTAAGCTAAGTGGGAATTTTGGTATTTTAGGAACCAAAATGACAAAAAAAAATCAGGCAAAAGAATTTTTTCCAAATCAGTTTCTTTCAATTAAAAACTGATGAAACTTTAGCAAAATCTGCAGGTGTGTGTCTGTTTCCAGTGAATTTTTGTTTTTCAATCAGTGGGTAGAAAATCCAGAAATTTTACACAAGTAAGAGTAGAAATACTTCATAATAAAATTACTCAAGTGAAAATAAAAAGTACAAAGTAGTAAAAATACTCCTAAAATTTCAAAAAAGTTACTCAAGTAAAAGTAATTGAATAAATGTAACTAGTTTCTACCCAAATCTGCCGTTGTCCTAAATGTTCAAACATCTTTTTGTTAAAATGCATTTATCTTTTTAAATTAAAAATTCTTGTTTTTTAATAGAGTTGCGCAGACTGATGGCGATCAATCAATCATGTGCAACTGATGATTGATCGATCTTTTCTACACCCTACAGACGCAGCACAGGGTGTACTTACTTTATCCCCATGGCTGTGCTCAGCTTTCTCACAGATTTTAAACACATCCCTTTAAAAGCAAACTGAGTAACTTTTGTTTGTCCAGTTTTACGGACTTGGCCGAGGCTCGGCGTCATAAAGCCGCTTTACAAGCTCCGTTATAAAAGCTCTGAAATCGCTCCGGAGCGAATGTAGTCTCACACCGTGGCGTTTTATGGCAGCGCTCAGCTTCTATGCACCACAAATCTGGAACAACCTTCCAGAAAACTGCAAAACAGCTGAAACGCTGAGTTCCTTTAAATCTAGACTAGAAACCACCTGGTTAGAGTTGAAACGTAATCAATGAAACATTGAGCAACATTTTGATGTGTAACGACGGCACTTGACTAAATGTTCTTCCTGCTCCTTTTCTAGCTTGTTAAGATTATTCTGTGTGTGATTTTATACTGGTAACATGTTTAAAATAAATAAAAATGTTTTATTACGTTTATTGCTTTCTTCATAACTGATGGCTGTGTGATGTAAAACACTTCGGAGTGTCTTTTTTTTTTTTTTTTGCTCAAATGTGCGTTAAAAATAAAAAAGGCAAACACTCCAACAACGACTTTTGTCCTTAAAATATAAAAAACTTCCACTTATGGTACCTTTATATTGATCAAAAGTAAACAAAAACAGAAATAAAGAGTCGTGTGTTAAATGTTAAAGTTCATGACAGGACAATTATAAAAAAAGACAAATATAAGCTTGAGGTAAAAATTACAGCAGAATAGCTGATAATGAGTAAAACTGAAGTGTATTACAGTGGCCTAGTCAAAGTTTAATGTGTGGTGTTTTAGTTTTTTTTTTTAATTTTTGTAATTTTTATTACGGTACTTATTTTAATTAATTTTATTTTATTATTTATTTTTATTTTTTATTAATTATTATATTTTCATTTATTTTATTTTTTTATTTTTTAACTTTGTATTTTTGTATTTTATGACGTAAAGCACTTTGAACTGTTTATTTGTATTTGTGCCATATAGAAAACCTTTATTTATTTATGTCTCCGCAGCCAAGAAACTTCCTAAGAACGAGCCGCAGGCCGCCGGAACCAGCAGCGGACGGAACCGGGGCGTGGACCTGACGGAGTCGGCTCAGCCCAGCAGCCGCCCCTGCTGCAGTAACTAACCCGGCTCCTCCTCCTCCTCTTCCTCCTCCTCCTCTTCCTCTCGGCTCCACCCGACAGCATCTGGAACGTCCGACCCGTTTGGTTTCCAGATGTGCTCTTCACCCTCACCTCCCTGGATTAGCTAAAAGACTCTGTATAGCTGCATTTCTAATACCTTTGGTTTTGTTTTTTGTTGATGTTTTTTTTTTTTTTTTTGGTTTTTTAACTTTTTTTAAGAAGTGTATATCAGTATAACGGATGCATGTATCACTACAACTCCTAAAGAAAAAAACAAAACACATTTTTATCTTCTATTCAGTTTAAAGACTAACTTCCCTTTTCAGAAAGACGAGAAAGTGAGAAACCAGTGAATGTGTGTGAGAGGGTTAGTTTCACTGTAGTAGTCTGTTGTTTTTTTTCTTGTATATTCTAGAAAAATCAAATTGTTCCCCTGTGAAGTTGCTCCACTTCTGCGACTGTTTGTGTGGAGCAACAGTTGCCAGGAAAGGATCCAGCAACTCTTCCCAGGAACAAATCTTCATCTGAGATCCAAGTCTTCTTCTGGGATATCCGGGGTAAAGCACTGTCCAACTTTAACACAAAGTTTAAAAAAATAAAAAACATAAATCAGGAAGCTTCACTTTGTTGCGCATATTAATGACAGAAAATAATTCAAGTGTTAAATTTCCATTGAGGCCAGTAGTCAACCTCCATCAATCTAAGTCTGTTAAAAATTAAAAAGTCAAAAAAAACAAAAGAAAAATGATATACTCTAATGTTTCATCGGGTGCAATGTCGTCTTCTTCCTTTATTTCAGCTCGCCTGGAAGTTTATTTAGAGACTCCGAACAATTGTACAGTTGAATATTTTGCCAATCCCTCTTATGTTTCCTCTTCAAGCTCCACGTTTTCACAGAAGCTGGTCAGATGTTAGGCAGTGATGGTCTCTTTAGATATATGTAGTGTTATTAACAAAATCTCTCTGGTGTCTTGTCACTTTCTTCTTTTTTTTCCCTATTATTATTATTTTAAATTAATTTGTTTTCTTTCTTTTTCAAAAAAGAAAAAAACAAAGAGAGAAAAGGTCCATGGTGGTGTTTGAAAGGAACTTCTTTTATTGCATTGCACAGTGTTGATCATGTTTTAATTATTGATAACTGCCCTTGGGTTTTTATATGATGGACTGTGTTGGATTTGCTAACCTTTCGGCTGCGGGCGGGGAGCGTATTTAATCTAACTGGTGGTCTCTCTTGCAGCTCAATGAATTTAATGATGTAAAAACAGCATTACTAGTGATGGGCTGATCCGTTTTGAGTGTCTGAATCTTAATAAATCCAATAAAATGGTCTCTTGTATGATTCTCTGTGTGGAGATCAGTGGCTCTTCTGCAGATTCTTTTGCTGTTTTTGTTCCAATTAAATTATTTTTGATATCGAAAAGCAAATATAGAACAAAAGCAATCTGAATACATAAAATAGTTTTTTCTAGAATGTAAAAATCACATACAGCAGTTTGACTCCATGTGGAAAAGTAATCCTATCTCAGACTTGATCACAGATCTTGTAAACCAAAAAGCTAAAAAAAAAAACTGGTAAAAATAATCTGTGGACTATTTAAATAAATTTTGTTTTAGCTCATATTAATTCAAATTGATTCAGTTATTAGGTTCTGATGGCTGTGGACAGGAAAGACCTCCTGTAGAGGTCTGTCTTACAGCAAATTTAAAGAAGCCTCTGACTAAAGAAGAAGAAAAAATATACAGAATAAAAAGACTTTTCTTCCACTGTTTGATGTTAGGGTCCCCCACACCACCAGGGGGACCCAAGAGCAAAACTCTGGCACCGTTAAAAGTATATAGCTGAAATAATATAACACTTAAACAACACTCTGTGTTTCAAAATAATTTGTTTGAGTTTGCTACTCCTGTAAAGTTAAAAAATTAAGAGCCATAATAACACTGGTCTGATGTAAGCTAAATATTAATTATGCTAATAATTAGTCCTGTCATGATAAATTTTGCTGGACAACAAATTGTCCCAGAAGTTAATATTGTTGTTTTGACATAAATTTCAACTAATATAGTGGTAATATGGCATAATAATGTGAAAATAAGATTTAAATTCTAATAAACATTTAACACAGGAACTGGAAGACATTTTAAATATCCAAAATAAATAAACAAAACAACAGAAACAACAACAAAAAAAGAATTATGAAGTATTTATAAAAAATAAATAAATAAATAAAAGTAAAGATACTTAAGACCAAAACACCAGACTGAAGACTTTTATTATCCAGTTTATGGTAGAAAGAGAGAAAAGAGAAAAACAATAAATCATCCAAATGGAAATGACTGATGCTGTTTTAATTTATTGTTCAATTAATTAATCTATTACTGCGACAGGCGTACTAATAATTGCACTTAGAGTAGCCTAGAAATGATAAAGCATCTCATGTTGACATTTTGGGATCAGAGGGCCCCAAATGAAAATCTTGTTAGGGCCCCAAAAAGATTTGGACCGGCCCTGGACAGAAGCGAAACAAACAAACAGAACGCAACAGAGAAACTATCTACTAAATGAGCCTCCAAGTCAGAAATAAAAGCAAATGAAAAGTGAGTCAATACTTTTCCAGCACTGTAAAACATAATTTAACTCTAATTTGCACACACAAAAAAGTATTTTTATTTAAACATCACTTTTTTTGTTCAAAGAGCTTCTTTCAAATGAAAATTACACTGAAAATAAATCCGAGCACTATTTATTGCCACCACTGGTAAAGTAAAGTTTTGTATAAAACAAATATTTAAACTAATTAAATCTTTTAGTTAAATTAGCTCTAATGTAGAAAAATATAACTTTTAATTTGAGTACTTGTGTTTTTTAAGTGGATCATAGTGTTTCGCTTTATTTAATAATCAGTGACTTTCTGTTTTGTTGTGGATTAAATATTGATGTTATGGATAATTTCTCTTTGCTGATCTTCAAAATGGAAAAGACATGAAAACATACCACTCAAAAGAAGCATGTAGATAACAATTATATGCCAATCAGTTCTTTTGTGGGAAAACCATAAAAAAAAAATTCTGTCCTGCCATTATAAACATAAACATGTACATTTTGCTAAGCTGTACTGGTATTTTTGTTAAAACCACGTGTTTTGGTCACATGTTGAATATGTTGACAACTTAATTATGGTGAAGAATATGTAATAAAACAGGCCTGTTTCTTTTCTAAAAGTTTCAGGGAATCTTGCTGGAGTGCGTAAAAAACTCTGAAATATTACATTTGACTTAGAAATTTGGTCGACTCGTACGACATGCCAAGGACAGAATTACATTACAACATTTCAAACTTACTTCAAAGCAGTTTGAGGTCCATCATTTTACCCAGAGCTGGAAAACACTAAAGACAACCAGCAACCCTCCCAAGAGTTTATTGCATTTAATTGGAATAACTATCTGTAAGAAAAACACACTTAAAAACCTCTTTTGACGTCAGTGTGTCAGTCCGTATGCACACATTTTCCAGTGTCTCGCTGGTTCTCGTTTCTCTCCTCTGCTTGTTTCCATCTTCTTGCCTCTTGACACGTTTCCCATCCTCAGAGGCCACATCAGACGAATCATCTTCTCAGCTCTGAATCAGCCAAATCGCATGATAGCCAAGAGTCAAAACACACTTTTCACAGCCTCGTAAACAGACCACACACCCCCCCCCCCACACACACACACCACCGAGCTCTTTACAGCACAGCTCATCTCTAATGTGGATAAAACCTCTTATAGCTTTGATTATGTTCAACCAGACAGAGCAGCGATGCACGGCTGATTGAATAACATTACCCCACAGTCGCTGCATTACGTTATTTGTGGGTTTGCCATCTCATTAGACGGAGTTATTACTTTGGGGGATTGCAGATTGAGCAGCTGATGCCGTTTATTTATACAAACTTACACACTAAAGTTGGATTTGATTTGTTTTTTTAAGCCTGCACTGCAAAAACATAAAATCTTGCCAAGTATTTTTGGTCTGATTTCTAGTGTAAATATCTTTGAAAACTTTAAAAAAGACAAAATTAACTTACAAGTAACTTTTCGACTTGTTTTAAGTACATAATTCCTTCATTTTGATGAAAAAGTACTTGTTTCATTGGCATATCATTTTACTTATAACACATTTTTCCAGTGCTATAAGTTAATTTATTTCACTTGCCAATAACAAGTACTTTTTCATTAACATTGAGGAAAAGTTACTTTTTAGTTAGTCTTATTTCAAGAGTACTGAGATATTTTCTCTAGAAACTAGACCAAAACACACAAAAGATTTTGTGGGTTTTTTTGTTGGGTTTTTTTTGTAGTTTGAGCTTCATAAAGAGCAATTTGTCAACTTTATTCTCCAAATCTGTTAAAAATAAACCAATACCAGTTTTGAAGTTGGACATTGTTTGCAGTATCACTTTAAGCTTTACTTTCCAGGCACTTTTATGTGTGTCTTGTAAAATAAACGTTTCCACTGCAGCTTACTGCTGCTGATGGGAAGAGCGGCCATTTTGAAAAGTTGCAACTGGGAGTTATTGGAGTTGTACAACGGCGTACTAAGATAGAAGAAAAGAAAAGGAGGAGTACACTTACACCAAAAAACTCTGAAGTTTTTAGATTAATCTCAGAAATTTTCTAGAAAAAGTCAAACATTGTCAGTTTTTGAAACTCAGTGATTTCCATATATTTTCTAAAACATTTCTTAGATTAATCTCAAAATTTCTGAAATTTTTTACTTTTCACACTCAGAAAGTTCCATGTTTTTCTGGAAACATTTCTGAAATTTTTTCTAGCAATTTTTTTTACTTTTTAAAGTCAGATATTTCCACATTTTGTCTGGAAAATTTCTGAGAATAATCTCGAAATTTCTTGTCTTTTAGGTTTTTTGATCAGTTCGTTGCTCTGTGTTTTGCAGTGGTTAAGTCATGTCTTCTTTACTCTCTTGCATGAGCTTTTCACTTATTCTTGTGTTCTAATTGTGCATTTTTGTTCATTTTCTGGAGTTAGTTTTGTTCTCTTTGTGTTTTCTGGATTGATTAGTCTCCTCTATTTTGCACAAAATTATTCTTATGTATTGAGATTTGTAGTCTGTCCAGTTCTACCTATTTAGTTTTAGGGCGTCTGTCACTTTAAATCCAAATAATCTGTTGCTGGCCACAGCCCCCAACTCAGCAGATGCTCAATTATACAACTGTACATCTTTTAAAAGCATTAGTGGAGTGAACAGTCGAGACCCAAATAAAGGTACAAAATGTGAATATTTCTTTACATCATGAATAAATGCGACAAATTTACAGATTAATTTGTTCTAAAAGTTTCTGTGAGATTATGTTAGGGTTAGTGGGCATCAACGCTAATAATCATGCTCAGACAAATTTAAAAATAAATTCAAACATCTTTCACCCCATCTATAGTTTCAAAAACTGTAATATGCGGATAACAAGAAACACTTAAGTTTTTTAAAACTGGAAAAAAAACAACAACAAACTTTTAGAACCAAGACTCATTTGGTGCTAAAAAAAGTTTTCTTTTTAAGACACTCTTCTGCCAGCTGACCAACCTTAAGCACACTGCACTCCTCTGATAGGTTGGCGTTTGATCGGCAGATAGCCACATCCCAGGCTGTGCAGTGGTCTGTAATTTTATCTCTGGAGGAAAAACATCAGAGTGTATCTCCTCTGAAGATATCGCAGTCTTTAAAAGTGAGTTTAGCTGTTGACCTTTCCCTGGTTTCCGTGGTAACTGAACCATTTTTATTTTTCCTTCAGCTGCACAGGATGTGCCTTTCCTCTGATCTCTACAAACTGTTAAAATTAGAAGTAAATATTTGGTAAATTGTGAGAATAAACTCAAGTTTTGATAGAGAATTACAAATCTATGAGTAGCTGATGAACTTTTCTGTTTTTTATTTTCTCTTCATTAAAAAAACTTAACATTTTTACTTTGGTTCAATTCAATTTATTCCTTTAACTCCAAATTATTCACAACACGTCGTCTCGATGCACTTTACACATAAAAAAAATGTTTATTTAGCTTTAATTCAGTTTTTAATGTATGTGATATATAGCACGTAATTGTAAAATGGACAAAAAAATTTGTGATTTTCTAACTATTCTGTGACAATATATTTCTATTATTGCAATTGAGTGATAAAATCCGACAATTTTCCTTCAGAAGTCAACAAAATAATAAACAGATCCCACTTTTGTGAATTCAATCTGTTAGGGAACATTACTGAACAAACAGCATCATGAAAACAGTGAGAGTTAAGTCTTAAATTTCTACATTTGTAGATGTGATGAGACAAAATGTTACTTTAAGAGGTGTTAATGTTTTTGTTTAGCTGTGCCTGTGTTTCATAGCCAGAATTAGAGAATACGGATTCCTTTAAAAGTTTTTGTCTGAATTTCTGAAGTGGAAACTGTTTACGATTCATTCAAACGTGGGAATTTGACCAAATGTAAGACACAGTGAATACATTTCATTGTAGGAGTAAGCCTTTCCTTCAGCAGAGCAATAAATTATGTCAGCACTGAGTCTTAGAAACACCAAACACTGCATTTCTGGTTTTAATTTGTCATCTTGCCTTTCAAATGGAAAGCAGCAAGTTGGATTTTCTGTGTGGAGTCTTATGCAAATTTATGCAGCGCATTATAAACAAGGTTTTATATTTCCAAAGCTGTGCTTGGCTGTGGATTTAATTTATTTTACTTTTGTTTCAGAACCTCTGACAGTAAATATATGACATATACTTTGACAGAAATTTCACTAGTTCAATTTATCATTCACCAGGAACAGTATTTGTTAAACATGTTTTCAGAACTTGTCAAATATTCCACAGTTTATATTTCTGGCTCATTCTGTTATTTTTTCCACCTAATACATCCACCTAACACAAACCTATGTGCCAAAGTTCAACTCGGTTGTTTATAAATTTATTAAGACTGAAAAATAAATGTTATATAAACATTCAAACCCTTCACTCATTACTTTTTTTAATTAGTTGCAAGCTTGAAAGGACCTTTTCTTTCGACGTTTGCTATTCTTCTTGGCAGAAAACTAAACAAAGTTGGTTTGGGAACGTCGGGGCTCCAGCAGTGACTCATTCCAGTCAGTCCATGAGCTTTTTCCTGATGTTGACACTGAGATGAACGAGGTACAAGCTGACATATAAACAGGTTGTCAAAGGCAGTGTTTTTCAAAGTGAGGGCCGCCAGGGGGCGTTACGGGGCAGTTAGACGGAAGATGAGAAGAAGAAAATGCGAAAATAGGAAAAAATAATTTAATAAATGGTTGAATTATAATTTTTTTACATCACATTTGTTTTTAATCTGTTAACATAAGTTATTAAAATATTATTTATCACGCTAATGTCTCTGATTGGCTGCCGGTTAAACGTATCCAGGTGCTTTGCTCCTCAGGCTAGCTAGCATAGCTAGCATGCGTTAGCATAGCTAGCAAGTTAGCAACGGCTTGGCCGGTTCTTAGAAAGGTTTCAGAAGAAAATTCTTTCGAAATAGTTTTCATTATGTGTCAGAAAAGCACAAAACGTTTAATAAAATGGCGTATTATTACGTACTTATTTTGAAATCTCTAGAATCTATCAAACGTGACATCATCAATGATTAGCCATTGGTTAACCAAGTGTCACTATGTAGTCAAGTAAATAAAACAGAGAAAAGACAAAAGCAATCACCAGGAGACCTGCTGTGGAGAAGCACTGACTAAGAAACAAAATCTAAGTCAGTATTTTGGTGGACAACTTTTAAAAAATATTTTAGTCCTCTAAGGTTGCCCTTTTTCGCTGATTCAATATCTTTCAGTGACTTGTGAAGCGCTTTATTAATGTTTTTTTTTTTTATCAAGTAGTGTATTGTGACATAAACATCAGAATAATAATAGTATATTACCTAATAATAAAATTGTCCACCGCATAACTCATGGCCAGCTAAATGAGAAGATATGAAGCATCATTTATGATAAACAAATGTAATAACTATTGAATAGTAAATAAAAGTGAGACATGCTAATGTTGATGTTTCTTTACGTATTTTGTAACATTAACCCTGGCCAGAAGCCAATGGGTTTTGGGGGCCATGTCATGGTCAAGATTTATTGGAATAGACAGATTCCAAACAATGTTTATGCGCCGAGATACGGTCAGGAATCGGTTTCCTCGGTCCGGGCTGAGGGGAGCATAAAGACGTCGTCTTCAGCAGAGGAAGGCAGGTCAGGTTTAGCAAAGAACACCTGGAAGTCCTCGAGGTTTAAGCAATTCTGTCAGGGTGGATTAAGCTGCAAGATGGTAGAAAGTAGATGCAGGAGGCCTTTGTTTTTAGGACGATGAGTGGCCAGAAACAACCTCCTTTACTTTAATCAAGCAGAGAACTGGGAACAGATGGAAAGAGAAAGAAACGACCCCGTTCACATCAGATCATAACTGTGAATTGTTTAAATCAGATATTTGATTAACTATAACCATTTCTGTTGATTCAAATAAGATGTGTTGATGTGTTTACAGTGCAGAACTGATTCTTAATTTCACTAAATGAGTTTCAACCCACATTCCAGGTGAGGGCAGCAGTGGACCATAAGTAAACCATTATCTCTTGTGGTATGTAAGCCCCTGTCTCTAAATGATACATCTGAAGTCAAACATTTAGGAAATATTTAAATAAGATACCTATGGGCCATCATTTAGATTTTAAATTCTACTGTGAAAAAAGACTTAATCCAAGGCTGGAACAATTAATCTGATTAATTATGATTATGCAATTACTGAAATAATTTAATTTAGTAATTGATTAATCATTAACTGGAATATACAGATTCAAAAAAGGCAATTTGAAAGAACACCACACTCACAGTAGTTAAGCCAAAACTAAACATTTTATATTCAATTTTAGATAAAAGCATCTTTGTCTGTAAATGTATTTCACCTAAAACTCCTCTAGTGGTAATTTTAGCTACACCCTGTTCAAATTCACTAAATTAATGCAACATTAACCCTCTCCAGGCAGATGTTGCAGATTTGCAACAGCTAAATGCTGTTGAAATGTCTCTCTCAAAAAAAAAGTCTGAATTGTATTTTACTACCCCATGTGATCATGTTCTCCAAATATCAGATTTTTCCTGCAACTACAACTTAATTTGAGCCTGAGAGGGTTAATGATTTCTAGGTATAAAAATGTTTATTTTCTTATCTAAAAAAGGAATTGAATTGCTTATTTCCATTGTTTATTTTTTACTATTGTATATAAAAGGCTTAAATCAGGGGTGCTCATAAGGTCGATCGCGGGAAGGTTTTGAGTCGATCGCGGCAGCAGGTGACAAACTGAACACCACCAGGAAGCTGAAACCAGAACTTCCTGTTCTGACGGGCTTATCAAAATATTCACTAAGATCCAAAACGTTTGCAGCTTCATTAAATAATAATAAAATCAACAAAACGTGTTAAAATTGATAATCTTAGTAATTATTGTTCAACAAGGTGTTGCGCAATTCAGTGCGTTTCGGTTCCATTAACAAAAAAAAAGCGACTCAAAGACCGACTGACTAGCAGAGCAGGAGTTTAAATTAGTTACACAATCACTACGGAGGAGAGGGTTATTAATAATCGAGAAATAAATATCAAGCCTGGAAAC
>CAEFZY010010292.1:0-11102 GCA_903066815.1 Brachyrhaphis roseni
ATATCCAACTTGAAAACAACTTCACTGCGGTCGGTAACACAATGAAAACACCGGAAAAAGTTTGTTTTGGTCTGTGGCCAAACAACATGGCGCCGAGTGACGTAAACGTCACAGGAAGTGACGTCTGCTCCAAAATGTCTAAAAAATGAACAAATTATGTCTAACTTAACAGAGCAACTCGAACAGGCTGCCACCATGAGCTCCACTATTCAAGAAATAGACATAGAATTTAAATCATGTGGTTTTTGTTATCACAGTCAACTTTATTCAAATTTGTTTAAAAAGTTTTCAGTCCAGTAGATTGTATCGAGTCATTGACTTGCAGCACTCATTTTCCACTGCAATTAAATATTTTCTCAACATGGTGTAGCTGCCAGTTTTCATAGAAATCAACAGATATTTGAAAATTTTCTGGATTTCTTTGCCTTCATCATCACAACCTCCAGTTTGATGCCGCATGCTCTGCATCTGGAACGTATTCGTAACTTTGGTAGAATTTTTTGAGGAAAGAGGTTTATCTAATACTTTTTTTGTAAATAAAGCTGTAGCATACCGAAATGTGTAAAAATAAAGCGCTGTGAATACTTTGCATGCTATCTTATGCAAGTTGTGACTCTTCTCTTTGGTCAACATGTTGTCTACAGAAAGTAACCCATGACATGGACATGTGCTACGGCATGATGGGAAGTCTATTTCGCAGTGGATCCCGGCAGACACTGTTTGCCTCCCAGGTGATGCGTTACGCTGACCTGTACGCGGCCTCTTTCATCAACCTGCTCTACTACCCCTTCAGCTATCTGTTCAGGGCTGCCCATGTACTGGTGAGTTTATTATTGTTTCATTTTAGATCTGAACTTCTCAGTGTTTACATCTGACTAATTGTGGGACTATTTGGTAATCTTTTATATTCCTTGTGTCTTATCCAGCAATACTATATGTAGTTACTTGAATGGACTCTTGCTAGCAGAGTTGCCTTCACATGTTTTAGATGAGAGCGAGACGTTAAAGTTAATGGAGTTGTGCTGGAGACATCAGCACAGAAACAGGATTATGTGGTAAATGTGGTTTACTGGTCTGAATAGACATTTCAGGGTTTAATAATACTATGATAATACTACTATAATATAATATAATATAATATAATATAATATAATATAATATAATATAATATAATAATACTTGCTTATGGAAGGCCAATAATGTGGGAATGTTTTGCACTAAATGGAGGCTGAACTGCTCTGCATATTTATTCATATACAAAGCAGTTCAACTCTGTATATCCATACTGATGTATAACTATTATACTATTCAAGGTTTCCCCCACAAAACTTGCTAAGCCCAGTGGTTGGGCCCTAGAGCAGCCATTCATCCAGTTGGGCTTTTGAGTTAAAAATGTTGACAGGAAATTTGAAAATGTCACTTGATAATTATGTGTTATTGAAAGATTGGAAGATTAATACTTGAACACCAACTATAAAGGCTTAATTTTTTTTTTAACATTTTAAAAAACATAATCGATGGTTAGCCTGGTGGGGACACAAGTAAAGTCTGGTGGCCCACCAGGCTTATAATACACTGCAATGATATAGTACCCTGCTAATATAGTATATTATACTATAATACAATAAAATAGTGTTGTACTATATTATAGTATAATACTATGTATTATATATAGTACTTCATATATTATAATAACCCTAATCCCTAACCTGTATAATAAATGGCCCTGTCCAAGTCCAGACTGAAACCAGATTGAACAGATACCCAGTATAGTATAATCCTTTCATTCAGTTGGCTGAGAGGTTGCCAGGCGACAGTTGTCCAATTGTCAGCAGAAATAATTCACAAGCAAGCAGAGAGGTTTGGAAGCGGAGATTTGATCCGAGCAGAGACAAGTTTTAAGCGTGAGGAGAAAGGTTTGAGAGAGCACAGCGAATATTTGACAGAGTATTTGAGTACAACCATTACAAGTTTTGAGAAGAAAGACACAAAGTCCTGCTTTCAATATGAAAGATGTAAGCACAAGTATTAAAAGGTTTTAGAACAAAAGACATGAAATCCTTTCTCAGACTGAAAATGCGTGCTCTCAAATTATGACAGAAAAATTCCCCCATAGATATGGATGAACATCAAGCAACTGGGCAGAAACATATTTCTGCAATCCTCAATTAATTAAAGGCCATTTGCCAATTTCCGCCACTCCGCTACGGAATGGACTCTGCAGCAGTTACACACCAATGAGAGCGTTTCATGCCAAAACACACTGGATAAGGTTGGATGACGAGTCGCCAGCTCTGTCCTTCGCCTGCCTGTCTGCCTGAGCTCTGCTTCTGTGTCTCGTTGTCCAGATGCCTCACGAGTCGACGGTGGAGCATTCACACGTCAACCTGATAGACACAGAGTCGCCGCTCGCCACCCGCAACCGCAGAGACTTTGACGTCAAAGAAATGGAGATCAAGCGGCACCAGCTCACTCGATCCATCAGTGAGATCCAGCCGCCTCACCTGTTCCCCCAGGCTCCACAGGAGAT
The DNA here is from genome assembly GCA_903066815.1 of Brachyrhaphis roseni. NCBI lineage: Eukaryota > Metazoa > Chordata > Actinopteri > Cyprinodontiformes > Poeciliidae > Brachyrhaphis > Brachyrhaphis roseni. The sequence goes on from CAEFZY010010292.1 coordinate 2,531, forward strand.
CACCCACTGCCACGACGAGGATGACGACGAGGAAGAGGAGGAGTGAAAGGAAGCAGATAGATGAGCCTTATCTCTGTTGCACATTTTATTTGCTTGTTCAAAGCATAACGTTTTTGTCCAACTTTCAAGCGGCTGATGGATATTAAGCTTTAGAAAATCTCGTCCAGGTTTTCTGGTTTGGCCAGGATCATGAAGCCAGTTTGGATCTAGTTGTTCTTAGCAAAGGATTCAGGCATAAACAGATACAGTGAATAGAAAAAATGATTTTATTGAATTATACTGTATGTTTGCGTGTGTGTGTTGGCGTGTGTGTGTGTGTGTGTGTGGGTGTGCAGGACCCCCACACACACACGTGTGTGGGGGTCCTGCTGGTTTCTGCTCAGCCATCAGCTTCTCAGTCGCAGCTCTTTTTCTTACTGCCATTTTGCTCTTTTGCTTTTGTTTTCCTGCAGCATTATGCACAAGATTATCAGTTTGTACATTAAGGCAAAGTAGAAGCTTTGTACTATGTGCTCATTTAAGTATGTGGCAGATTTGCAAATTGTGTTATGTAAAAGGCAGACCAATCAACCACACCATTAAAGCCATCGCAACTGCTGGACGGTCAGATAAATGCTGGTGATGGATATCTTTATCGGGGTGAGGGCTTTGTTAGTGAAACAAAAAACATTTGTGTAAAAACATTTAAAAAAAACTATATGTACTTGTAAAAACTCCAAGCAGAGACCTGAGCAGCTTTGAGCTGGTTGTTAAATGGTTAAACGACATGACATGTTACCAGCTCCCACTTCCTGTGCTGCTGCTGTTATGACATCTCAAACCAGGTCAGATGGTCAGGATGTGGTCAGATTGTGCAGCTGTAGCGAGACGTCTGTAAACATCGTCAGCTGATTCTGCAGAGGTATTTTAGGTTTTGCTGGATGGATTATTCAATATTCTAGCTCGAGTTAATTGACACTTAGGTTAATTTAATAAGTTGGTCTAAATACCCCTTCAGTTAACCAAAGATTTACTAATCGGAGTAATCAGAACTTTCTGGGTCAAATTACAGTCTCCCTTTTTAACTGATTTGAGTCTGTTTCTCATCTAGATCCACGGTACGACAAGAACACAGACCAGCCTTCAGAGACGTTTTCTTTTTTTGTCTCCCTGCTGTGAGACTTTATTCATTATTTATACGAGGAAGAGAGACCATGGCGTTCCTTCCTCTAACTTTATTCATGAAAATGGCTCACATTGAGTCTTTTCCCCTCACCAACAAAGTTCGGTAACACTTGTGCATAAGACTGACATGACACTGTCATAAATATGACATAACATCTGTTATGAACATGAATGTCTTTATGAATGTTTTTGACTGTTATCATGAAGCATCATTTAGAAAATAATGACACTTTTAATGCAAAGTTGCATTAAAAGTGCTAACTTTGCATTATTTTGTAAATAGTGGCACTTTAATGCAAAGTTGTCACTTTTAATGCAACTTTTGCAACTTTGCATTAAAAGTGTCATTATTTACTGAATGACACTTCATGACAACAGTCATAAACACTATTAATAAAGACTCCTTCATGTTCATAACAGATGTTATGTCATGATTATAACAATGTCATGTCGTCAAATAAAGTGTTCATACCCATTGTGTCATCATCCTGATTTTGTTGTTCTACTCCTAGTCAACATGATGTGTTTACTTGTTTTAAAAAGATTTTTTTAAACAATCTCAAATCATCTCTGTTGTCTGCGTGATTTAAGCATTTAGATTTGTTTCTCTTAAAAATCCAATCTTTATGTGATTTTGATTTTTTGTTGTTGTTATTGTTCCCTGTGCAAAAATGTTGAACTGTAATCAGAATTTGTGGATATCAGACTGTAAAACAAAGAATAGGAAATCCTGCAATCATTAATAGCTGAACTGATATGACAATTTAGCTATTAGTTATTTTGTCCAGTAGAGGCCAAATTAACTCCTACACATTGGAGCATTTGTTCCTTCGGTCAGGAGGATTACATGAACCAGGTCAGTCTGACTGATGACCTGTGATCCGTGTCATTCTGAATCCTCCTGCTGAATCACACAATAACACAACATAATTCTGTATTTGTGCTACAATAGACATGCTTGCTTCTATGCTAATTTTCCTTTTGTTGATCTTGACCTGTCGCTTAACTTTATACTGTTAATGGGAGGAAAGGCTGGACGTCTTGCAGTCTCTTGTTGCCTCAAATGAGCCGTTTTCTGCTTTAAAGTGTCTCTGTGGGCTCCAGTGTCATGACTGATGCCGCCGTGGCTGTAGTCGTGTTTCACATGCTGGAGTGTTTAGTTGATCGAAGTTCACTGCAGTGTGTCAGATAAGGATTCAAAGTTTCAGTTTTACTTTTATGCTACAGAGCTGCTGGAAAACGACTTCTTCAATATTCATTCAAAAGACAAATTTAGCCAAATCAACGTTTGGTTGATAAGAGCCTGCAGCAACTTCACACGTCATGCTTGCTTTTTATTTTTGTTTTTGCTGTGTCGTATTTGTTGACATTATTTCACTGTTGAAATATTTTAATAAATGTTGTTATTACTTTAAATGTGTGGATTTTTTTTAAACTGATTTGTTTAAGGTAATTTTAAATAAAGCTCCATTAGTAAGAGATGAGAAAAACCCTAATTGTTGTTAATTCTTAGTGAAACCACGGCCTTTATTATTAGGTTATCGCATAATGTAAAGCTTTTTCAGCTGCATTGTTTCTGAAAGTGTGATAAAAAAAATAATAATTACCCTCACAAATGTGAGGGTAATGAAAAGCATGGCAGGTTTTGAAAATGGTCTGTCATCAGAAAGCAGATTCTAATTGGTTAAATGTGTGTAGCACACAAAAATCAGGGTTCTGTATGTTGCCCAGATTTAGACACAGTTCATAATGTTTTCAGAAACAAATGTATTTTAGTCGTTCGTTTTATTTTGGTTGAGTATTTTTATAATTTACATGGTGAAACGTAGAGCTGCGCTAACATAGACTCTAACATTCTGTACTGCTTCTCTTGTGTTCTGTACGATTACACTGCGTGCGTTTTTTGACACGCAGCTTGTGATTAAAGTTCACATTTTTTCCTGGTATAGCTATGTTCAAATACAATCTCTGTTTATGAACACGACCAAGTTAATGATGCAATTCTTGAAGTGGCTTGTAAAAGTATTCATACCCGGTGAATTTTCCATATTTTGTCACGTTACAACCATAAATTTTGTGTGAAAGACTAACACAAAGTGGGGTACAATTGTGAAGTGGAAAGAAAATACATGATTCTAATAAATATTTTTTACAAATAAAAAAAAAACTTAAAAGTGTGTTGCAATTTTATGGACACACTATATAAAGAAGCTCCTTTAATTATTTTATGAATACCATGAGTGGAACTTTCTTCTGAGCAAAATTTTAATGAGGTAGTTTTTACTTTTATTTGAGCAACATTTTACACTGCTAACTTTACAGTCAAATTTTATCTGTATTTTTACTGGAGTATATTTTGTACTCTTTTCACCTCTGGGCATGAAGCAGCAAATATGCTAAAAGAATACTAATTACTGAATTTTGAGTAAAAGTGAGGAGCTTCCAAAAGCCAGAAGCTAATACTGTTTGGGGAGAGCCTCATCTAGGAGACAAACTAAACAGATGAGCTCTGAGGCAGACTATAGGATGAAGGAGAGCCATGCTTATTTTACCAGATGTGTAAAATAAGGTCTTATTTTACACATCTGGTAAAATAAGACCTTCATGTTCATTTTTTCGTTATGGGTCAGTTCCAGAGTCCCTCTGTTTGAGTTGTTAAAAACAATGAGTTCTTCTGACAATTATTTTTCGAAATTATTCTGCACAATTGTCTTGATCATTTTTCATATTTGGTATTGTTTACATACATGAAAGAGGCATATCAGTATGTCCCAATTATTACATAACACACGTACATATACTATTTTTGTCTGGACCTGTGTTATTAAAGTGATGTTAAAGCAATGTTTGATTTCCATTGGATAATTTCCATTAAATATTTATTTACTTTTGTCAGTTTCACATTATTCTGAACTTCTGTTTATTAACAGAGGGGTAACAACAATCCTGTTTGCGTATTTGATTAAAAAACATTAGAAAGGTACATCTCCAATGGGGAGATGGGGGTGGTACACACTTAGACAGGTAGCCAGTCCATCACAGGAAAACACAAGAGAAAAACAGGACAAACCAATCGCGCACACACAGACTCACACTTAAAGAGAATTTCGAGGGACCAGTTAACCTAAGAGTCATGTTTTTGGACTGTGGGAGGAGGCCGGAGTATCCATCAATGCACAGGGAAAATATGCAAATTTCATGCAGAAAGATGCCAGGCTGGGATCTGACCACTGTGCAGTCCCACAATGGAACAAACAGCATTAAACATAACAAAAACCTAATGTTGTATGGAAATGACAGAATTCACGTGTTCTCATTGAACTAGTCTTTACAGGTTCCTCATGTGCTGTTTAGCCTCGTCGGCATACCTCTGCGTTCATCTTCACACTAACCCACCAGCGACTGCTCTCTGATTAAAATCTCTTTCGCAGACGTTTGTGAACACTGAAGGACACTGTACTCTCTGGATGTCATCATCAGCAGCACCAAACCCTGATTCTAGACTTGTCAGAACACGTGAGGCTTGAAGAAACAGGCCGAAGAGCGCTTTCAGGGCTGCTGTCAGGGTTGATCTGCCGTTTGGCCTTCAGGCTGCTGATAAGATTGTCCATCATCGTCACGTGCTGAAATGAAAGGTCACGGACATTTTCTCAGCTCATCGGACCCATAAAAAACATATTCTCTGGATTACTGTGCTTCCGTCTTCATAATAATTCTGAGAAATATTACCTTAGAAACTATTGCATTCTGGTAAAATTTTGAGCTGTGCCAAATAAAATTTTTATTGCCTTTAAAATGCTGAATGTGGCCTGCCACATCTTTAATCGGTGAGGTCAGGACTTTGGCCTTCAATATAACTTCAGCCATTTCTGGTATAAAAGTGGGAATCAAAACGATGGCTGAGGTGTTTACATACGATGCTGTAGATGTTTTTCCTGATCTTACCGTACAATGAGATTCATTCTAACCTCTGCGACCTTTAGCTTAAGAAGCAAACGTCAAGAGATTCCTACCAGGACAGAAGCGGTTTCCTTCACCTTATTTTCCTTCCTTCAGTTTCTTTGTGAACTCACAAAGACTGAATGATGCAACTGAACCAAAAGTTGCTCAGCAGTTTTAGTTTAAGGTTGTGCAATTTTATGGACTATGATGGACCGGCGACCTGTCCATGGTGACCCCGCCTCTCGCCCGTTGACCGCTGGAGATAGACACCAGGACCCCTTGTGACCCTATTATGGATGGATTTATGGAGCCGGGTTTTTGCATTTCTCTCATCTTGTCCAGTAATAAAGAATATAAATGTCACATTATGCATGGATAAAGTACTCTCTACTTTTAACGGGGGTGTTGAGACTTTTCGGAGCCAGTGTACGTCTTACCTAGATTTAACATTTGCTTCCTTTATTAAAGGTTTTCCTCAGTATTGAGACTAAACCAAAACTAAATCTAGTTGCCAAACTTAAACAGTCATGACTCTGTTGAGCCATCTGTTCCCGGCCAGCTCTCAGCAGTGACGACTTTGTTATTCATCAAAAATAAAATTCTTTTAAAAATAAAACTACTGGCATCCTCAAAACGTGATTACTTCATCCTCAATGTAACCGTGGAAACGGACTTATGTGTGGACCGTTTTGAGTCAGTTGCGCTTTCCGAGTGATCAAGAATATTTGCCTCATCTAAACCACATGCGTCAAACTCGAGATCCAGGGGCCAAATTTGGCCCGTCGTGGCTTTTTATGTGGCCCTCTAGACTCTACATCACATCAATAAGTCCCTGCAGTTTTTTTTTTACAAATCTGCAAAAGTTAAAAAAAATAAAAACAGATCGCTACACTTTTTTCTTTTCTTTTTCCTCAAAACTGGTTAAAAACGTTGAGCTTTTAACCAAAACCTCAACTGCTGCCTCAGTCTTACTTGATGCAAAGTTGTTTTCCGTGATCTATGCGGCGATTAATAAAAAGTCACATTTAACGTCATACATTAGCGTGAAATTCCTTACAAATACTTCTGTGATTTTCAATGCAAAAAAAACAAAAAAACAATCACAAAATCCTGGATGGATCAGCGTGAAAAGTAGTTCAATATTATTTAATTTTAAGAAACACTTACTGAATGCTGAAGCAAACATCTGTTCATTGATATTTTAACAGTTTAATTGGTTTCATCAACACATTTTGGCACAACAGGCCCTTTAAGAAGTCAGGTTTTTGATTTGGTCCGAAATGAAACTGAGTTTGACACGCCTGATCTAAACCTTCAAATTGAACGTTGCACCCAATCCCCATCTACCTTCTACTTAACGCTCCAATTTGCATTATTTGCTGTTATTTTAACTGACATAGTCAAACCAGCTACATGTGGTTTGGCATTCTGTGAGGCTGCGATTCCTTCCTGGAGGAGGGCATAGGGTTGAAATAAAGCTACCATCAGCTCCCTCTCCTCTTGAACGCTTTACTTTTCATTAACGTAGAACTTTGACATCAGCTTTTTCATTTCTACTTTGTGTCTCTGCTCCGTCTTCTCAAACCACCAGTCGGTTGTGGGAAACACCGTCTCGTAGTGAGTCAGGTTCCTCTGGAGGTTTATTCCTGTTACAGGGGAGGGTTTGTTTTTTTTTTCTCCACCGTCGCTACATGCATGCTGTAAAAGTCAATGACACTGTCTGCTCCCCCAGAAGGGAGGGGGGGAGTGAATGCTGCAAGTCAATGACTCCATCTAACCTGCTGGGAATAAACTACAGTAGTCCGTTAAGGGACTGAACTCGATGCACTATTTGACAGGATTTGACTAGGAACAAAATTACATTTTATATAAAGTGCCTCCAGATAATATGTGTTGTAAATTGGCTCAATATAAAATTAACTGAACTGAATCAAAGTCTGTGTCCAGACTCAGCTGCTCTCTTAACCATCTGAAGCGATTAACCCCGTCCTTCTCATCCACTGAATGAAGCTCCACAAAAACACTTTAGATTTTTTTCATAAAAAAAAAAAAAAAAAAAAAATCAAACACACTTCGCATGGAACCAGTCCAGCTGTGCAATTCATCCATAGCCTGCCAAACGGCCAACTTAATTTCACTGATCAAACATGAATGTGACACACAAGAGCCGGTGATGGAGCCCACTGTCCAGCAGGGGCCCTCTGGAGGCACCATTGCATTAACCCCTGTGATGACGTGTTGTTGTCATGCCGTATCACTTCAGCAGATGCGTCAGCTGGTCCTGCAGGTTCTTTGAGTGCTCCACACTGAGGGACAGAGGACAGTGAGAATACGCCGTGGCTTCGTGTTTTGGTTTTACTCAGAGACACGGAGTACAGCCTAAACAACGCTGGGTGTGCTGAGACTTACTTCTTCTGGATGGCCTCCTGTCTGAGAGGGGAGACACACATGCTTTAACTATGCTTTCCTCCACAGCACAGACTAAAGTGAAGCAGCTGAGTGATACTTACTGGTACTGTAGGTGAGTTGTTATGATGGACATTTTTCTCAGACTCTGGAGGACAAACAACATGAACGGGACGACAGCGGTATCTAGTTAGCTCAGAGAAGAATCACAAACAAGAACAAGATTTCCCCCAGAAATCTCGCTAAGCCCAGTGATTGGGGCTCTAGGTCAGTCATTCATCCAGCGGCCAGTCGTGTTTTTGAGTTAAAAAATATTTAAAAGTTGACGGAAAATTTGAAAATGTCATTTGATAATTACATGTTATTGAAAGATTATGAGATTAACACCTGAAAACCAACTATAAAGTCTTAAAAAAATGCAAATTAAAAAAAAAAAACTTAAATAAGCAATGCTAAGCCTGGTGGGGGCACACGTAAAGCCTGGTGGTCCGCCAGGCTTATAACACACTGGAGGAAACCCTAAGGAAGAATGATCACTTACATCTTCAGAGTGCAGAATGGCATCCTCTTGGATCACCATATTCCTTGCTGCTTGGCCAAGGAGCTGAAAAACACAGATAATGAAGACATTATTTACAAAAAAAAAAAATCCTTCATTAACTCAAACATTAGGTACACCCCAATTCAACCCAAATGGGGAAATAGCTCTTCACTGCTAGCAGGCCAGTCTCATACCAGCACTCTTCAAAGCAAGGTTTTTGTTACATTTGCAGAATGTGGCTTGCCGTTGTTTTGCTGGAATACTTAGGGATGTCCTCTCCCTGGGCTGCCACCTTATCGTGGTGGAGGGATTTGAGTGTCCCAATGATCCTAGGAGCTATGCTGTCTGGGGCTTTATGCCCCTGGTATGGTCACCCAAGGCAGACAGGTCCTAGGTGAGGAACCAGACGAAGTGCAGCCCGAAGACCCCGATGATGTACAGCAACTTTGGATCCAGTGTTCCCTCGCCCGGACGCGGGTCACCGGGGCCCCACTCTGGTGCCAGGCCTGGAGGTGGGGC
>CAEFZY010010301.1:0-14437 GCA_903066815.1 Brachyrhaphis roseni
AATGTTAATACGGTAAACATTCTATGTTATATTCAGTTTAACACCATCCCAGATGTGATTTTCTAAAAGACTTTTAATTGTTGCGTGAACCCAACATTCTTCTATTTCCCAGAGTGAAGTGATACTGGCTCACAAAAATGCCAGTTTTATGACCTCCTGTTCCTCGCCTGATAACAGAAGCAGTTCAAAGAGAGTTCACTTAAGTCATTAACACATAGTTGTTCTGGTGAGAATGTTCAATATACCTTTTTAATATAATAGAATGAACTGTATGAAACACCAAAATAATAATTTTCCTCAACAGCGTAGAATTACCAGGTTCAAGACAGACCAGTTTACATATTTTAGATCTGCACAAATACAGTCCAGATTGGTGAAACAATGAGTTTGCCCTTCAGTTAAGCAACTGCAAAAGCTGCAATGGCAGCTGCTAGCTTGAGCGATGTTAGCGGCTAATGGTGAGCCAGATGTGGTTCTCTCTCAGTGCTAACAAATTGCTCTTATTTTATCACCTAGTTACAGTTTTCTTTTATTGCTTACCAAATATCTAGAATGCTGCAACACAAATAATTTACAGGTGACAGAGCTCATTTAATGATTTTAGGTGTCAGCCTTTCCACCATGAAGTCACATTAGCTCAAGAACTACTTCCTGCTTCACTTCAAAATAAAAGATGAGAAAATGACACAGCTTAGTCTGATGATTACAGCAACATTTTGTATTCAAACATTTCTAATTAGCATTCTGTGAGATACACTTTTTTGAATTTATAGTACTTTGATTATTTTTGATGCACTTCCACCGCTCTGAAAGAGTTGGTATTGTTTTTTAAATCCTACTTTTTAAATCTTATACTTACCATATGCCCTATGGATCTGTCTACTGCAGTACATTTAAAGTTTCCTTTAGACTTGAATATATTTTTTCATAATTTGAAATGTATGCCTTTATTGCAAATAGTTACAATTTATTAATAATGTCAAAATTGAACAAGATTGGTATTTTGTCAAAATCAGTTTTGTTTATGAGACTTTGTCAGTACATCTCTACTATTGAGACTTACAAAGTTTTGTGCACAAACTAGATTATACAGCCATTCTGCAGACTAAACAACCACAAAAACAACAGCAATACACTCCTCTTCCACTGTCCATACTGTTTCCTCCCTCTGAGTGAAACTGTTCACAAGCTCTAACATGCAACATATATTCACCAGGAGGAAAAAGCTCATCAGCAACACAAGAGCTGCTGACTCTTCTTCAAACTGTAACAAACTGGTAATATATAGGCTACAGGCTGTTTTGCTCCACTTTGTTGAAAATTGTGTTTTCAAGCAGTGGGACCTGAAGGATGCGTGCAGCCTTCTGGGGCCTCGCAATTGTCATTGCATGCGTGCGACTCTTGCAGGGCTGTCGCTAATTTTATTTTCTCCCTTCATCCGCTCCCCACTTCTTTATCGCAGAGGAGACCTTGAGGCTGCGCCTTCTCCCCGTGCGGCGCCGGGGAGCCTTTAGACAGCCAAAGAAGCACCTGGACCGCATGCTAAACCAGGCGGCAGCTTTCTGTGACATTTCAGAAACGGCAGAGGAGAGGCACAAGGAAGGGAGGAAAGTCACTCGCTAAGTGATGACTTACTAGAACCATCGGTATATATACTTTCATATCCCCCCGCGGTTTTAAAACGCTCTGAATCGCTTTTGAATTTGTGCATGTGGTCACCGCTCATGCATTCAACATTTATTCGGAGGACCTGGTAGCCGTTCCATTTGAGTGAATTTCTAAAATGCCCAACACAATCAAAGTAAAAAAAAAAAAGAGACACCAACAAGGGGGTTCTTGTTGGTGTCCCACTGAGGATCGTCTCCATGCGTTTGGAGCATCCCACGGTGCTCCCCTCTTCTCCTGTTAGAGATTTAATTAGAGACTTTGGGTAAGAGTAAGAGAGTGGAAGTAAAAGGCAGATTTCATATGAGATGCGGTGAGAGACGGAGGGTGGTTACTGAGCAGAGAGGCTCTTTGTGTTTGTTGTTGAGGCATAAATCGCGAAGCCTTGTTTGTAGTGGATTAATAAGCAATTGTCCTACAATCGAGAGCCAGAATATTTATTCTGCAGACGCGCTGATAGCACTAATGATGTTAATAATAACAACAATAACAACAGCTTAGCCTCTTGGGAGGGCCTTTTCTGTGGGCATTCCTTCAATAATTACACGATGCATACCCATAATTCAGCACTAATGTGTTTAGAAAAATAGCGTGGGTTGAGTTAGGTTACACAACAGACAGAGGCTGAAGTCTTAAAATACACCAGAGCTAGCATAACACATTGTTACAACATGGTGCTGGGCATTTTAAATGATAATAATAAAAAAAAAACTCGAGAGACTCAAAATAATAGTCCCACTGAAACACATGCCATCTCTGAATAGAGAGTTTCTTTTTTTGTTTTTTTTCCCCATGGATCCCTCTGAGCAGCTGTGTGTCCACGACTCCCACGTTTTCCCCAGAGGTGATCCCAAATTGCTCTGACAAGGGCACTTGTTTTTATCTCACGCTGGCTCCTCCGAGCTCGTGATTGTTGCGGGTCTTCGCCAAACAGCGGCACTCATTGTTTTAAGACCACATACCTGAGTTATGAATGTTTCATTCAAGAGACTAAATATGAACTGGCTGCTTGAAAGCCTCCCCCAAGAGCGCTGTGGAGTGGAAGACTCATGCATGCTAATAACGGTCTTAGAGAGTGTGGGAGACGGAAAGATGGCAATAACAAGCAACAGAAAACACATTGAATCATCCACTGGCCTGATGATATGTAACCCTTCAGTCCTCTTCTTGTGTTGTGCTCCGCGGCCTGTCGCTCTCAGTTCCTGGTTTGCAAGTATCGAGATTCAGTGAAAAGCTTCCAGAGACAAACAATATAGTCCCCACAACCCCGCAAAAAGTCCTAAACTTAGCCAGCACAGCAACAGATCCATCAGATTTACTCGGAAGGGTGGAGAGTAGTTTGTGCTGCAGTGACATGCTGACATGTCGTTTCTGTATGCAGGTGAAATTTATCAATATAGCATGTGTTACTGTAGTACTGGCTGACAGCTACCCCCACAGGTCTGCATGGAGTTGGCTTAGGTATATGGAAATCACTGAATAGGTGCAAACAATCTCCAATTCCAATCATATTTAACGATCTTATAAGGAAGGAATTGGAAAAAACTGAACCCTAAAAAGCAAGTTGTTTTGTTTATGTCACTAATTATCTTTTGAGGATAATTCATGTCAAATGTGCTTTATGTCCAAAATTAGTGGATGAGGAGAAGCTTGTTCTGACATTTTCAAATCTCTCATTCACTTTTTCTGTTTTGCAAGATCTTTGGTTAAAGTAGGAGAACTCACTTCCTGTTGCGAATAAGCAGACACATATTTGTTCAAAACAGGAAAGAAGTCTGTTCTGACAAGAACACAGTCTGTTTCTATTTACAACCAGGGTCGAGTGTGTGTGCTCCAAGTGGTAAAATAGCATAGTCCTTTATCAAGTCCTGATAAAGCACTTTATCAAGCGCTTCACATTACATCCACTCATTCACACACACATTCACATGTTGACGGTGGTAAGCTACTGCAAAGCAGCCACAGCTGCCCTGGGCAGGTTCAAATGCTCTTTTTGTATCAGGAAACTGCATTTAACAAACATATATTCTCTTAGAAAACAATTAAAATCCACAGGATTTATCTTTATTTTCTTCTTTCCTAACATGTTGGTTGTCTGGTTTTAAAATATGGTCAAATCTGCACTATCAGTAAAAGACTAACGCTTTCACCAAATTTATGAGTTTGAAAAATTTTCTTCACACCGTGTCTTAAATTTGAGTGCTGCTCTTAATTCCCCTTTAGTGAAAACCTTTGGAAAAAATAGATCTCAGGTTTTCTTCATGTTTAGTCAAATAATACGGACACATCTCAATGCATTTGAATATCACCAAAAAGTTTCAAACCATGAACTGGAATCAAAGTATTCCTTTCAGCACCAAAAAACAAAAGAATTCAAACTCATCAAGTTATTAAAAGACGGAGACCATCACAGATTAGTTTTCTTTTTTAGTCTTTTTTCAGTCCTGCGGCCCTGTGAGCAAAGTTATGAGGTGATGCTGTGATAAGAAAGCACTTTTTGGCTTCAGAAAACATGTGCTCCCTTTAAAACCCGCAGACTCTTTGACCTCCACTTCCAAACGCATTGAACAGTTTTTCGGGGGAACCGATTCACTCCAGCGACGTAATACAGAGCGGGAGACGGATCTCATTATCGGCTGGCAGCCAGAGACACACGCATTCAGGGAAAGACTGATTGAAAGACGAGACGTGGAGAAGAAAAGGAGACTAAAGACAGAAAGGATGGGATCCACTGGGATGTGTCAAATGTTGCATGAATCACTAAATGCTTCCTGCTCTAATTGGCTCTATTGAGTGCATGAGCATCCCCTGTGGTCGGGTCCAAATGCCTCCAATTCCTTACGAGTGAGTGTGTGAGTATGCCTCACATCCAGCACTCAAAGTGAATAGGATCAAAGGATTGCCACAATGCGCAGACTGAGTCAGGAGGTGGTATTGTCAGCTCCACTAAGACTCAGATGTTTGCATGCAAACGTATGGTGGAGCCGTCTGCGCGAACCGATCCACAGCATTTTATTCAGGCAATGAAAAGGCTGCCATACGTGCTGCGGCATGTTCAAAGGGAATACCTACAGACCTTGTCGAAGGTCATCAAATCCAACAGAGTGGGAAAATCACAAGGGCTCTGAGTTTCAACAAAACACACAAAAATGCAACATTTGTATTTACACCACTGCAGAGCAAATACAACTTTGTGCACACCAAGAAAAGATCTGTTAGAAAGATGAATGAGGATGAAGATTCAGAATAATGGCTTTCGGTAGCTTTCATCCCCATTACATCATGTCTTTTTTTTACCACACAGCTGGTTAAGTATTGATGGATTATCTGACAATGTTAACGTAGTAATAATTATAATAATAATATTAAGCGTGGCGCGTACAACAGCTGAAAATGATACAAAAATATAAAGAGTCATTCTGACGTGAATATCTTAGCAATTATGAGACAACAACAAAAGCAGACAATACCTATGACTCATAATAATCTGACAGGCAAACGAGTGTTCCCTGGTTCTGTAAAAGCTTAAGAAATATTAATATGTGGCACACTCAAAAGTTTCTACATAAATGTATAGATTAACAGACTCAAAGTTAAAATAGCAGATAGTACTTTGCTAAAAACAAAACAAAAACCATGGGGATCTTGTTTCCATATTGTTGATGTTGAAGCTTATAGCAGAAGCTTCATGCCATAAATCATAATCTATACTGTCAGTGTTTAAGCATTTACAACAGCGTTTCATGATCTTACACAAAATAATGAAAAAAAATATCAACAGTGACCTGGCCCTTTGCGAAAAAGTGATCCTCTCTTTGTTTAAATAATTAATGCACTGGGATAAATTGCATTTGTTTGTAAAGTGTTTTATTGCATTAGCCAATGTCCAAATTACCTACACATAAATAGTCTTGCAACAAGAAATAGGCAAGAGGATCTAACAAAAGCAATCCATCATACTCTGATCTAAAGAATTGCAAAAACAGACCAAAACCAAGCTGCTGGCTTTAGTCTGGATGGGATTATAAGTCTATTTCAAAGGCTTTGAGACTCCAATGAACCACAGTGAGAGAATTTATCCACGTTTATGCACATCGTGAACCTTCACAGGAGTGACTATCCTATCAAAGTTAATCCAACAACACAGCGACGACTCATCCAGGGGTTCAAACGGAAAACCAGAGGATCTAAAGAACAGCAACCATGCTCGCATGGTTTTCATGATTTAACTATAAGAAACTGAACAATAATGACATGTATACTACACTCACATTCAGCAGTGGTGGTGTTGGTGTGACGGTCTGTTTCCAGACCCAGACGACTTCTCTTAATTGCTGGAACTATGAAATTCTCGTCATCACTAGTAAATCAAGAAGAACCTCTGGCCATCAGTTTAAACCCAAGAGAACATGGATTATAGATTGAGCACAAGTTCCCATTTAAATGGATAGAACAAAAGAAGGTTGTGTTCTGGCCTAGTCAAAGTGCAGACCTGTATTCAATTAGAACTCAATCATATGCTCAAAATCTCCTCTAATGTGGCTGAAACAAAATGATTCCACAAAGAAAAGAGGCTAGGAGTCGTCAATAACGACATCAAAGATTCTTGAACTCTAATGTTTTACAGCAGATGTTGTTATAAAAGGTTATAAAACCAGTTGTAGGGTTAGGATATTATTTCAAATTTTGTCCAAATTTTGCCCAAATTTTGTGATACTTCCAAAAACATTGACGGAAACCCAGCTTGGGTGACAAATGATGAAAAACAGCAGCAATCAGTAATGGGGTGAACACTTTCTTCACACCACTGTTCGTCTGATTAGGTAATGTAACGCCCAGCTGTATTTATGAATTGAGGCACAAGGAGGTTCATGGGAAATGGAATCAGATGATGGAGTGGTCCGTGGTGGTTTGAATGTCCTTTTCATTACAATGGATAAAAATGTAAAACGCCACAGATTATTACCAGCTGTATTTTTTATTTTTTTAAATGCCTCCAGCGCCATCCCTGTGGGTCATCGGCGCATGGCGAGAAGAGATAAAAATCAACATGTTCAGCCTCTCCGCTGAATGTGGCGTGCTGAGAGACGGTCATGATCGTGGTCAGCACGAGGGGACAACTGGAGGTCATCGCACGGATGTGTTAGTCAGGCTCGCATGCAGCTAATGAAGCAGACAGGAGTTTGTTCACACACGAAGGAGCCAGCAATGGGCGGGTCACATTTTCAGCAGTTTGATTTATGAGAGCTTGGATCCACCTCACAAACTGGATAATGGAATTTATTTAATCTACAATTATGCATGACACAGTGAAGACTTGAACTGGGAAAAAAAGAGTATAATCTCGCAGAAAATGAATGTAAGTCCCCCCCCCACAACCCCACTCTATTCTCCTAATGGAAATGTCTCAGTGCGGCATAGCTTCTTGTCATAGTTGAAAAACATGAAATAGAAGATTCAGTTCACAGATTCAGCCGTTAGCGGTGCAAGGATGTACTGTATGATGTGCCAAAAAAAGGGAAAACATCTGTCACACGCAAGTCACAGACGCCACCATATGTAAAGCGTTAAATGAGAGGCATGACTGGAGGTGTTAAAGACTCAGGGAAGCACTTTCGACAGTTGGCAAAAAGTTTCTTCTTTTAAAAAATTTCAAGTTTTGCGCTTCATGCGGTACTTTGTAACTATTTTAATTGCAAAGCATGAAAAGTCCAGGAACCATTCAGCAGCA
This sequence comes from Brachyrhaphis roseni, assembly GCA_903066815.1. Classification (NCBI taxonomy): domain Eukaryota; kingdom Metazoa; phylum Chordata; class Actinopteri; order Cyprinodontiformes; family Poeciliidae; genus Brachyrhaphis; species Brachyrhaphis roseni. The sequence continues at coordinate 7,397 of CAEFZY010010301.1, forward strand.
GAAAAACTCATTATGAATGATAAGTACAGCTGTGACTCAGCCAAACATTTTAATTTAACCCTAAAAACATGTGTTGTTAGTTTTGTAAAAACTCCAATTTTTACACTGAACATCAACGGCAAGCTGATTACAACATAAGAAGACGGATGATAAAACAAACTGAGCTCTTGACTGGATGCTGAAACGATGGAAAAATTCAAACACTTGGAATAGTATAAATTTGGCGACACAATCTACTAAATGTCAGGCAAATGTTTTGCATTTCTGCACCGAATTCACAACGCAGGATGTTCTGACACCTTAGAGATGCAGACACGCCCAACAAGTCGAGACGATACGGGCGGTTCACATTTGCTTTTTTACATAACTTTTTTTTCCCCTTGCGCCAGGTCACGGCTGTATTCGTTTCAGCCACAAGCACAACAGGTGTAGAAGTGATCAAAGAGAAGAAGATTCGAGAGACAAAAAGGTTTTCTCTGCCACAGCTGACTGTTTTATCATCTTAACTGACTCATTTGAGGATAAAAAGCACTGATTCAAGGTAAAGTAGACAGAGTAAGTGGTGTATGAATGATCTGTCATCAGAATAAAAAAGAAAAATAAACACTTTAGATTTTTTAACCTTGATTACATTCTATGATTTTTAATCAAGAAGTGAAAAAAATTGTGTGACAACTTCTTGTACGCTTTCTCTCGGAGCAGAGATTCCTCAACGCACTTAGCCAACATTACTCGACGATAACACACCTTTGAAAAGTTAACTTGCTTGAGTTCTCTCTATTAAACTCTCTGTGTGAGCTTTTATCCGTTTCCACATTCTAAAATTAGACGAATTGTATTGAGATTTTTTATAAAAAGGCAAGTAGCAGCAGGATTTGAAAACGTAGACGCTTTAACGACGTAACCGATTGGATAAACCCTCATATGAGGCACGATGCAGTAGGAAAGAGGATCAGTCCCATGCTGTTTTCAAAAAAATAAATAAAAAATTACCACAAGCTTTCAGAAAACAGTATCTCCCCCCCCAACAACCAAACACTGCTATTGCAAAATCTAACTCTCTGTTTGTAATTTACATAAATATACACCAATATTGGGAACCTTTGCTTTACCTCATACATAATACATCATCTAAATGTGAGCAAACTGTTAGCACAAAAGAACACTATTTGTAGAGCTTTTTAGGAGCATATATGTATTTGTGCTTGCTTTAAGAGTTACAAAAATGCAGCACAGACTATAATTTGTGCCCAGTCAACATATGCAAACAATATTTGAAAGCACTCTATGACCTTATCCCCTCTACATTACAAAAAAATGATCAACAACCTGACCGTTTTTTTTTTATAAGTCTAGACTTATACTGTACACTTATTTTTGTCTGAAATTGCTATGCCAACTTTTGTGGGGAGGGCATTCATCTCCAAAACATGAAATCTAGCCAAGCCACATGTGTACACAGTAACCCTGGTGGCCATCAGCCTCTAAAACTCCATTTAGTCAAAGTTTGCAAACTCAACTCGGCTTCCCTCAAGCCATAAAGCTGGCACTGATCAGAGTGCAGTCATTAAAGGAATAACGGTTGGTGAACATCAATAAATGCCTAGAAGGCTTCTGGTTCAGGTCAATCATTGAAGTCGGTTAGCGGTCTCCAAACAACAGAGCAAATTCATCATAGGAGTTAATCACATTGGGCAAGTCCACACCTCGCCTCAGAACAATATCCGCTAACGATATTAACAAAGGGCTAGTAATATGATGTGATTTCCTGCTGTCACCCAGAGGTGCTGATCGATCACGGTGAAGAGGGGAGCATAATTCAGGAAAATCCAATGAACCCGTACGAACGCGTCTAACTCTTGTACGTGCACCAAAAAGGCAGCGGATGTGTTGTCCTGGAAAATAATAAAATAAAAACAAGGATCCTCAGACTATATGTGCAGGAAGATTCAAGGTAACAATAAAAGTCATTCATGTGGGAGAGGATCTAAAGTTTTTCCTACTTTGAAGGAAAGCCAACAAAGTATTCAGGGGGAGGGTCAAAAGATTCAATTAACCTTAAAGAAGAAAAGCATCCGAAAAAAAAAGGAAACACAAAGGAACCTTCTGCAGACCTGTGAATGCACTTAGCACCCAAAGGAACAGTGTATTTGCTCCCTGAAGTGAGCCCATGCCTTCTGTTTCCATCTAAGATGCCACCTTTTGAAGCTGTAATTTATTTGGTGGCAACTGGATTGTTCTGAAATCACACTGTTTCCAAACAAATCTTCAAAAATAGCCAGTAAAGATGGAAAACCCCCAACTGATTTTTAAAAACATCTTTGCTATCATTTTATCAGAATGAGAATTTAAACAAGTTTGGTTCTTACCTAACGATACATCTGTTTCACAAAGGAAATGAGACTGAAAACTTAGAATCCCTCATTTGTCATGTTTGCTGTTTAAAACTGGCTCTGCACCATATTTTAAAGAAAAGACATATTTAAAGTAATGTATGAACATACTAAAATATAATATTTGCTTTAAGTTACAGACTAACGGTATCACAGATAACACCCAGAATTTCAACCTGCTATTTAAAGAGAGTAATCAGCAATCAAGTAATTAAGTCCAGGTTCCAAAAATCCATGATTTATACATTTTCTGTCTTATTCTGAGCTAAAAAACATACAATATTTTTTCCTTTTTTGTACTTTCATAAACAAAACTTTTCTAAATTTAAAACTGTACTTTAAAAAGAATCTCTCTTTAAGATTATCCAGTCAGATTAAGTAGTTACTATTGAGTAATATGCGCTGTCATAGCTTGCCAACAGCATTTCCTTTATAAAAGTGATGGCTGGTACTCATTTCGTTTTTTGCGATCTCAGTTATTTTCAAAAAGGCAAAATTCTGAAAAGTCCAGAAGCCTCCACTCAGCCAGGTAAACGGCAATGCACAGAAACAAGTCGGGGAACTCTCAGATATTCTCTGCCATTTTATTACAAGCGCTTTAAAACTGAAGGAATGTGGAAAATTTGGTGTTTTTAGACCATAACATTTTTAAATTGTCCATCTACACAATGAGGATGTTTAAGGATTTTTTTTTTTCTGATTTCACATTACGATTCTCAAACAGACAAGTCTAAAATAATTCAAACCCTGCTAGATTCACATTTAAAGAAATCTTTTCATTTTTGTATTTGTTCTGGTTGTAAATCATTTTATCATTTTGGAGAAGCCCAAATCAGAAGGCTGACTAGGGTGATGGCAAGGAGGTCTTCCAACCTCAAGGACTTGAAGGACTAAAGACTAATAATGAAAATACCAGTGAAAATATGCTTGTCAACAATTATAAGATGCCTGTTTTGGTGATAATTATTTCAAAACTGGTTTCTGGGAAGGATGGAATAAATTTTGACTTGTTACTTTCAAACAAAAGGGCTGCATGGTGGTGCAGTCGGTACCTCTGCTGGAGGTCTGGTGTTCATGTCCCAGCCTGGGGTCCACACTCAGATTGCAATAAAATTAAAATAATAGAAACATGCTAAAAACATCATCCAACATTCCTGACTCCTTGACATCTGTAGAGAGATGCCCATCTCATTTCCTTTCAGGAACAAACTTCTTGGCTGAATGGAAATAATTGAAAATCTAACTTTGAAAGGGAAATTATTACATCTGGACACAAGCCATAGACACAAGTGCCCAACCTTAAAGCAGCCTGCTTCACATATGGTATTGATGGTAATAGCTTGCACTTATTTAACCAGATTTACTTTGACAAGAGCGACTTTGAGCAAAATATTGTAAGGTCTCTCATGCCAACCCCCTTGTTGAACTGTTTTACATGCTGCAGGGACCTAATTGAATTTTAATGTTCACCGTGGGGACAAAATCGTTCGCCGATTTGCAGTAACACAATAAAATTCCTAATTGTATAAAATCGACTTAAGCAGTTAGTTAAGTCTCATACGGCAGTGAGTCACTCCTCAGACGTCTGGTGCCACCTTGAGTAGGCACTGAGTGAAAACACTTGAATGTTCGATGGTCTGTAGCCATTTCTGGCCTCTTGAGCAGGACAAGCTCAGCATAGAGGCAGCCTCCTCGCTCGACCTCCTCGATGACAGTTAAGCAATGAGCCCCGAACTTGGGCCCCCCAACAGCTTCGTTTTCCCCGTTTCCTTCCAACCAAACCTCGATCCGTATTCAAGGCAGCCTGCTCGCTGTCATATTCACCTTTCATGGCTCTCGTCTGCTGCCCGGCCTCATTGTCATTTGGCTGAGGATGGGTGACCAAGCAAGCCGGGCAAGGGGCGAGGCCTGAATAAAGGGTACTCTACGTCCTGCCACGAAAGGCTGGAGTCCGATTGTGTCCGTGAACAAAAAGCTTCCGACAGAAAAACACAAATGTGCGAAAGCAAGAGAGAAAAACAAAATGCTGCAGAAAGGAGCAAGCAGAGAGCTGACAAAGAAAGTAAATGAACCTGTGTTAGTTCTTCTAACGTCTACAACTGTTAAAAACTGTGGCTCAAACCACAGACGAACACACTAGCCCGACATGGAGCAGGTCCTCTTATCTTCGTGACAATTTAGCAGAGAAGGAAAAAGAAATTGATAAAATGTGACGAAACAGAAACAATCAACAGAAGAAGTGGGATTTTTTTCTCAGCTTCCAAGCTCTGGATTTCTACAGATTTCAGCAGCATGGTACAGGATATCCCTGCAGCTCCTGTCTAAGCCCCACTGCCCTCTGATGGTGCTGCCATGCTGACTTGTAAGGCAGGCTCTCGCTGCTGTCTCTTGACAGTTCCTGATCAACCACCCATCACCACTCAAGCTCCCTGTGAATGCTATACAAAGCGAAACTACCTTGAAGTAACATTAAACACCGTCGACATAAAATGCTCCATCCCAACATGCCAAATGTTAGACTAAAATATATTTTTTTTTCTTTTTGAGATAGGCTCGCTTAGTTATTTCTGGAAATGTTGTCTTCCAGGTACCAAAAAGACTCCTGGAAGCTCCGCTTTTCCTAATCCGGTTTGATGTATCGGCTCGGCAGCTGTCAGTTTTAGAGTAGCTAGCCGTTGGTCTGGCACCTAGCAGCCCCCACAGCAGAAAGCGTCTGCTCTCGTTCACCTGGGCGCAGGGGCCCACACCCATTCATCTTTAACAGGGAGCTGTAAGGCCAAGAGGACTTGTCATAACTCTGCTGGAAGGCCAGCAGTGATGGAGGGCGAACTGCAACAGATGCTCCAGGATGATAAGCAAGGTTAATGGGGCTGACCTCACCCTGAAGCACGCTGCCTCGTCAAACACCGCAACGCGAATGAAACCCAGAGGAAGCAGGATAGAAATTTACTTGTGGACTGAAAAAAAGATGTCGACTCTATCGTATACATATATAAAAAACAACTTTGTGGCATAAATTGGGTAATTTAGAATTCCAAGACTAAGTTTTGATAAAGTGAAGCGGCGAGTATCAAGTTAAAATTTGGAAAGGAATATGGATTGAAATGACAAAAGAAATTATTGATTTTTGAACTGTATGCCCTCCATCATGTGATTTTATATATGGCATGTGTTTTAATAGTGTAGTAAGACATGAGGGTCGCAACACTAACACAATTTATACCTCACATTTACATGACTGCAGATCAGGACTGAAATAACCAATCATTTAATTTAAATAATTGTTAACTAATTTAAGAAGGAGAAGAATAAGTTTTACTTATACAGCATTTTTTCAGCAACAAGGCAGTTCAATTAATCCTTTACTAGAGAATACAGACTCATAAAGGCCATCTGCTTAAAAACCCCCCAACATACTCAGAACAGAAATTAAACCAAAACTGTATAAGAAATGTATACATTTTACAATTATAATAATAATAATAATAAAAACTATTTTAATTCTGAGTAATTATGTTCTACCCAGAGCTCATCAATTGGCAGTTTTAGCTACACCTGGTTCAAATTCAAGGCAGTAAATAAATGAATCTACAATTAAGCATGCTTTGCTATCCAGTTATTAATTGGTTAATCCAAATAAATAGTCAACATATTAACTCTTTACTGTATTGATGTTAAATCAAGCAGAAAGGGCTGAGTTTTTCTCATTTTGATGTTAGAAAGGGGCTGGTACTTATTTCCAGCGGTTATTGGGCGGGGAAAACACAGCACCCCACAATAATGGATGCTGCAGTACACTGTAAATGTTACAATTATCATCCCAGTACACATGCGCTATATCATACAGGGGCAGGATAACCCACACTATGACAGAATGGGCTTCCTTTCCCCATTAGATCAGACGAAAATTGACTATAATGTACATCAAAATGCATCGCAAGAAGAGTGACAGCAGCTATGTTTTTGGATTGAAGAAGCGCCATTCAAGAAGGTCAAAGCCTACACTGTAAACATTCAGCCTCAGAGTGGTGTCATTATTGCAGCAGGCGGTAACAATAACCTGGCAGCTGGATAATAGCTGTAGGTGCAATAACTGTCACTGTTAGCCCTGAGAATACTGACAAGCAGTTGTTTCAGCTGTACTTGTTTGTTGACATTGTGTTTGCTTCTTGTTAATGACAAGTAGGAACATTTCATCAGAAAAGCAGAGAAATAAACATTAGAAATTGTAGAATCCTCATATTATCTCAAATGTTCATAAATGATAAGAAAATAAATTAAATTTGGAAGGAGATTTATTTTCAGTACAGTCAACCATGTTGTTTTTTTAGTCAGAATGAAAAAGCTTGGAATTTTGTAAAACGGAATTTTTTTGCATAAAAAGTACAAATACTACAAACCCGGTGTGTCTTGTCTTACTCAGTGCGCTGGATGCATTGCCAGGCACACACACTACCAGTAACTAGCCCAGTTGCTTGACTAAAACAGAAAAGATGACTAGTGTCAGAAAAATTATGTTTTCTTACTATTCTTACATTAACAGTTTTACTAGTTTGTATCTTAGGCTTAGTATTCACACCCCAGAGAAAAGTTGTTAAACTGTGTGAAAGTTTGTCCAAGACCTTGAAGCTGCAGCTGCCGCTTATCT
>CAEFZY010010303.1:0-13973 GCA_903066815.1 Brachyrhaphis roseni
AGCGCCCTCTTGCGGTTTAGTGTGAAAATAACATGTGATATGATATAATGATGTGTAAATTTCCACACATAAGTCGCACCTGAGTATAAGTCGCACCCCCGGCCAAACTATGAAAAAAACTACAAATTATAGTCCGGAAAATACGGTATATGTCGATTGTTCTGCACCAGTGTTTCTCAAACTGTTTCAGGCTGACAGCCACTTACCCAATTTAACAAACACTCACAGACCACCTAACTTGATCGGCCACAATAACACATCTCAATATATACAACCTGAAATGAACATATTAGACTCCTAGCTCACATATTGTCATGAACAATTCTACTTGGTGCATTTTGAATTGTTATCATATTGTCAAACGTGTAGTTTCTGAGCTTTCCAATTATGTCAAACATGGTAATCAAACAAAGAAGTTTAGCTTTTTTTTACTACCAAGTGTTGTATGCATTAATTACATTTATGCCTATTTCTAATTTAGAAGCACAATTAAAGAAAAATAGACTTGAGTTGCTTTGGCAGAAACAAGTATCCTCTTCTGCACCATTAAATATAAAGAATATACAGCCATTTATTTATCTATTGTATTTAACTATGGTATTTAACTCAAAGTAAACAACAAAGTTTGTTCACTTTGAGAAGCAAGAGAATTTTTCTTTTTTGTTTTTTTACTGTCAAGGTTTTAGCTGTGCTGATAAACGAATTGCTTTTTCTTTTTCGTTTTTTTTTTGAAGTTTTTTTTTCTCAAATGATTTAATTTAATCATTTGTATTTAAATAAAAATAACAACAGCTGTTGAGGTTTGAGCAGAGAGAGCATCATAAGCAAAGTCGTAAAAATCAAACAGTCCTTCCTAACTTGAGACTTGACCGTTCACTGCTTGCAGCTGGTCAAAAGAATTTTCCTAACACTTTACAATTAAGCAATACTTAGTACTTGTCTGCCACATAAAATTGCTGTTAATTTGCCCCAGATAGTTGACGTTTGCACGCAAATCGAGAGGTAACACATCCGCTGTCTGTCTGTGGAGATTGCAACGCCGCAGCTGCAAGCTAGCACTTTCCCTAAGCATTGACATCAGGCTTAGCAGAGGCTTTGTCCAGTCGAGTGTAGGGTCTCTCTCTATAGAGATCGTATCTGTTCCATCTCAGGGCCTCCTCTCCCTCCTGATCCAACCCATCTTTCCCCTTATCTGTTTGGGCAGCATTTCATCTGCTTCACCTTCTGTCCGATCTTTCACCTCCGTTTTTTTTTTTTACTCATTCTGCTTTGCTAAACCACTTTAACCTCCTCTCCTTACACCCTTTGTCCTCCTCTACCTTCAGAGTGTTGCCTCCTTTTCCCCTCCCATCCTGAACTCTCTCTCTTTCTTCTTCGCTCTTTTGTCATTTCCTCTCTGATCTTGCATTACGCTTTTCCCCCTGCCCTCCGTTGTTCTTCTCTGCATCTTCAGCATCCTGCGCTCCTACTTCCCCGTGCTTTTGTCGGCAGCTTCAGCGACACAGACGTAGACACAAACACACGTACACCGCCTGCTGCATGTGTATCTACACGGCTGTGCCTGCAGATTGCCAGAGAGAACAAGAGAGAAAGGAGATCATGCTCTGTTTGCTGGGGTGAACACATTGCCTGAGGCCTCGGCAGCGGAGAATGAAAGCTTTCACCTGTGAGATATTGAATGTGCATTTATGGACTCCAGTGTGCAAATGTATTGTTTGTTGGAAGTGTGTCTATGTGTGCTGGACCGTTTCTTGTAATATAGCTGCAGTAATATCAGGTTTGGGGGCTGTTTTTCTTTTTTTTTCTTTTTTGGGAAGTTTTTTTTTTTTCTTCTTTTCTCAAATACAGAGTCCTGTCCTTTGAGATTGGTTTGCCCGTTTTGTCCTGGAAAAGTTTTATTCCTTTTTTATTTTTTCAGTTTGATTGTAAATTTTTTTTAAAAAAAAGGACAAAGTGTCCCTGGCTCTTTTCTCTTACAAGGTTGAACTCATTGAGTAATTAATTAATATGACCGAAAAATTAGGGGTGGGCATTTTTCACCCCTCGTTTATCATTTATGCTGAAAAACGTTTCTGATTATGATAAGAATTTTGATTTATTGTTGTCTCAATAAATTTCAATTAATGATGTTAAATAAAACAAAAAAAGCTAGCGGTATTATCAGAAATGTTGTATTAATACGTTCTCCACAGTTTGTTCCCAAGAGCATCAATAACATTTGAAAATATAATTAAATTTGGTTACTAATTTAATTAGTAACTTACTTGAAGAAGTGTGATATAAATGACACTTGAAAGAGGTGTGATGTAAATCACTCTTCTTCAAGTAAGTGGCATCCTGAAGAGAATCAATATTTGTGTTTGTGATGCTGTGAATGCTGTGCCATGCAGTCACAGCCGTACAGTCACCTTAAATATAAGTAAGATATATTTTAACCTCTTATTGCAATTGTACCACAAAATATTGCTCTGAAATTCTATGTCCACATCTCCCAACCCTACTAAGTGCAATTAATTTCACTTTGATAAGAGTTACATTTTGAAAGTCTGTTCAGGCAAGCAACACTTCTTCATATTTCTCAAGCCTCTATGTTCCCTTCCAATCCTTTAAAAACAAGGTTAAAATACACCTTAGCTCAAAATATGAAGCAAATGGACTCACTAAATGACCCTTAAAGATAGTTCCTAGATGGATAACTTTAGTTCAGTGGGATAAGGTTTCCTCTTTGTATCCTCTCTCTGAATCCACCATGTTCCAAACGACCCATTATTCTCCCTCTCCCCCCGATCACCTAATCGATTGTACACTCAGAGTGGAGACTTAAGTTGGCGTTGGATGTCTGCAGAGACTTTCCTCTCGGTGTAAGAGAATCTCTCCGAGCTCGGTGCATAATCCAAGCGCCTCTGCTTGCGTATTCCAGCATGTGAACTTGTCTTTATGCTGACTCTGCCCTCTGTTTTTCCCTTGAGCTCTAATCAGCTCGCATGCCCGCGGGTCTACAGTGAGGCCAGTTAAGAGAGATCAGTGCCAACGGTGATTGACAGCGACAACCGCTCCTCTGTGGCTCGAGGATCAGATATGTCAAGCCTTCGTCCCACTGAAGAATATCATTATTTTCATTTAGCCTGTCTGATATCTATCTAGAATGACTGTGCAAAGAGTATCGGACACCCACTGTTTTATTTCTCTATACTGACATAATGACCTTAAAAATAAGACTTTGGTTATAAAGGAACCTTGATTGATGAGAGGGATTTGTTCCAGGATGACATTGTCCACCTCCTTAAAAAAAAAAAAGAGTCTAAATGGTCACTAAATTGGTAGCTATCATTGAAAACGTGTCGTTCTCAATTGGATTCTCGTCGAAAAGCTAACCTGACGTGCCAGATGGTTTAATCACACAAAACACGTCGGGTTGCTAAACCCAACGTCATATTCTCTGTGAACTGTGATTTCATGCCAGGTGTAAAAAAAAATAAATGTATTTGCCTCAAGATAATTGCAAAGCTTTTCATCTCGGTATAAACAAAGCACTAAATTACTGTTTTATGTTTTGTTTCTTCTGTTGTCTTTTGCCCCCCCCCCCCACAGCACTGAGAAAATTTGCTCCGGTGCTTTCAGCTTTCCTGGAAGTTGTTGCACTATTTAACTTGTTGTTTGCCTTTCTTGACATCGTCATCTAATGAAGATGTGAGAACAGATGTTTCACTAAAGCAGGATAGATTTTTTGTCGTTTTAGAAATGCAAATTCAAACTAAAGAAAGCAATACAAACTGTGGATTTATACATACTAAGTGAGTAAGAGATGTCAAAGTGTTTAATTGTTCACTCACCCACTAATTATACTGTTTATTACACCAATGATTAACTAGTCTATGAGGTTAGTCAGTTGTTTTTGTTTCCCCACCTTGTGCTTCTGTTGTACTCCATACTAATGTTTGGTTTACTTAAGCCTCTGAAAAGTCTGCACACCCCTAATAAAATTCTAAATCTAAATAGTGAAACTGCAATAATTTATTATTTTTTTTTTTATGTCATGTGACAGACAAATCTGTTGGGAGAAGACATGTAAAAGTTTAAGATTAAAAGGTGCAAGACTGTATTATAGGGGAAGTACTGTGTAGAATTTCTTTTTTTTTGCTTTACACCAATTATATTGTTTTTCCCTCATCAAAAACATACCTGGAGTGTGGCCTTCATTTTTTCATGTATGTTTGAGAAACTCTTTAATCATCCATGGCAACCATTCGGGTGTGCCTAAACGCTTGCTCTCACGTAGCGCCGCATACTTCCACAAAGCTCCTCCTTGGAGCTGCAGTCTCCAGCTGAGCTTCTGCATCATGGAGCGCCATGCCTCCCATGCTCAGTTCCTTCAAACTAGCAGCAGCAGCAGAAAGGAGCATCTGGTGGAAATGTGTGTCTGCTCAGCTCATCATACGAACTACTTCTCAGCTCAGTGCTCTTAGCAACGGTTGTAAATCAAGTAATTCGGAAACACTGTAATGATGCCCTGAAGGCAGAGTGCCGCAAAGAGCAGGGGCATCTTAAAGTGACAGAGGCCAATTTCAAGGTGTTACATTCAGTTTTCAAGGCATCCAGTTTTGCTTGATGCTGTGTTATAAAAATACATCATGTTTCTGACTACTGAAGGCAACATAGTTACTTGATTGTGCTATAAAATGGCACTAAGTGCCTGAAAAATACACAATACTGCACCTTTAAAGCATTTTTGATTCAGTCTGAGAGCATGCTTCATCTTGACTTAGCAATATTTGCCATATTTACAGGTAATCTCTTCTTATCTCATCAAATTCACATCTACAATAACTGAAGAATTTTGAATAGATATTAGTTACAACAACACTTAATTTCCCTTTGGGATTAATAAAGTATTTCTGAATTTGAATTTGACAGTTCTCTAAATCTATCAGATTGTGATTGTTTTGTTGTTAAATTAGTTTTGGACTCTCTCTCAGTCATTCCAAATCTAGATTTTCCCTCATGAAGTCATTTTTGTGTTTGGTTGGATGTACACCCACACTCCTTGTTTACAAAAAACCCCAAAACAAACTAGCAGATCTATCGCTATGGTTACAATGCATAGCATTATAGCCAAACGTTTCTACTTTTATCTCATCTGTCCACAGGACATTGTTAAAAACAGCTTTTAAAAGAAGCTTAATTTTTATGAATGTTTTGAATCCATGATCTGGAATTTTGTCTTATTAAAGCCCTAGACATTACTTTTAAAGTATACAGGAGACATTTCTACAGCATTACGCAGCCAATGAAAAGTCACAGTTGAAACTTCAAACACTGCTGCTACAAAGTGCCTGTCTCCGTAGTTACCAGACGGACGAGCCGAAAACATCCTAACAAGTAGCAGGTATGCTGATTACCGTCTCAGGCCAGGTGGTGTGTGAAGAGCAGAAAGCAAGACCAACTGAAACAGATACAGAAATAAAACAAAAGCAGCACATGGGAAAATCCAATATGATTTTATCAAGCTGCAAAACAGAACACCGAAATACGAAGTAATGAAAAACAAAGCCTGATATCAGAAAGTACAAAAGAAATCATAGCAAACCTAAACATCCACAGAGCGTGTCACCTGTCATGTTATTTTTGATTACAGACAAAGAATATGACAGAATTTAATTGAAAAACCCTGACATATCCCTCACACAGTATCTCTTTGAGGACAAAAAAATAACTATGATTTTACAGCTAATCGCACATTTAATAATAAATTAACTCCAGTATTGTATCTCAACAAGAACTTTGTTTAAAGGCAAGGAAAACAATTCAGTTTAATAAGAACGCTCTTATTATTCCACTCCATTTCTTCTTTATGCCTGGTTATTAATTTTCAAAATAATAATTACGTGCTGTCTAAATGTTAAATCTGCTGAATGTGTGAAGTGATCAAAACTTAAGAACGTTTTCCAAAATGTTATATGTGCATGTGCAGGTTTTGACCTTCAAATAACAGAAGTGTTATGTTTGTTTTTCCACTCAGTTTGGTTAAGTAGAGGCATATTGAAATTGTACTATAATACATTTAGCTTCATCTTTTTGCAACTATTAAAAAATGCTTTACCATTCTAATATTTAATTGCTTTAATTTCTAAAGATGATCTCAAGACCGCACTATTGTTAGTCCCAGCCCCAACTATGAGAATCACTGCGATACAATGTATTACTACAAATGTCATATTGCAAGCATTTCATGTCATTCTATTAAAATAAATACGTTACTGTATAGTAAAAAAATTATACCGTCACTTCTGATTGGTTTGTTTTCAAGGCGTACATTTTTAGCAGGTTTTTTTGTCTTAAAATATGCCATAGCTTTATTCACAGTCTTGTTTTTGACTGAACTGTGTGTGATATTGTAGATTAAAGAGCGACATAAATGTTTGTGTTTACATGTCTTGAGATATCCAACAGTTTTGTCACCTGTTGGCTTTTAGCATATTTTAAGCAGCAAATTGCTGGTGCAGCACGGTTCCCCCTGCCAAGTAAAAAAAAAAAAAAAAGAAGAAGAAAAAAAGAGCTGTTGATAGTTGTTCCTCATACAGGGAAACCACACACAGCGTATCATTACATCTGAGAGGCCAGGCGGCTAATTCTAGGGCTTCCTTATGAAGACGGACTCCTGATTACGCCTACTCTTCTCGCTGATCTCTCCCAAAAACTTACACTGATGAGGTCTCGCTACAACGCCTTTCATCTAACTCAGTGCTCAATACAATTCAGCTCTCAGAGAGACACAGAAGGCATACAAAATGTGGGTTTCAAGTGGTTCTGGAGTGTTTTGTTGAAAATGGGGAAATTAAGCTATTGTCAGGACTATCTATCTAGCTATCTGTCTGTACAACATGCTAAGCGAATTTGTCCTTTTCACTTTCAAATTTCTTGTACCACACTCATTTACTATTCAGCTCTTTATAAAGCAACACAAGTATAAAATGCTTTTAGCTGATATTACCAATCATGTTCCTGTTAGCCTGTCAAACTAAACTGCAGTTTAAGAGTACATAATTATTGTACGGAGTTTTTATTCCCATACAATAATTATTCATGTTTCCAAACATGTAACTGGGAGAAAATCTTTGGATTCTTCTCTTTAACTAGCTGACCAGCAGTGGCAGTAATGGGCAGGGAAAGCTTTTGAGTTTCTCATGCATCTCGTTAAAAGGTCCTAAAATGTAGGAAGAATAAAACAGGAAATATTTGCACTTCTGAAACTTTAACCTTTTAAAAATGTCAGTGTACATGGATGCTTGTAGTCGGGCCTAGTCGAAACAATTATTGCACAAAACTGAAGTGCTCTCTTGTGTGTCTGCGTTTGCCTTCCAGTATCAGTGGGTTATGAGTATGAGTCATGTCCCGGAGTCATCCACTGGGAAAGGAGGACAGCTCTGATGCATGGATTTGAACTGGTGCCCTCTAATCTTGGTGGCTGGTCCTTGGACAAACACCATGCTCTCAACTTTCGCAGTGGTGGGTGAACTCTTCACTTTGGCCTAATTTTTAATTGTATTTTTTTATATTGTTGTTTGTTGGCAATCATTAATTCATAAGGCATCAAAGTGCCACAATAAATTATTTATAAGAAATTAAAGAAATTAAGAAATTAAATGAACATAAAAACAATAGGAATGAGTCAGCATACTTCTGGAAATTTAGACAGCACAAAAAGTTGGATGTGGCTTTTCATAGTACTTGTTTTGTTAAACTTCAGCAAAAAAAGCAAACTAGGATTGCATTGCCCCGAGGGAATGCACTGACTCAGGCAATGGTTCTGAGGGCTTTTAAAGATTTATTGCGCGTCTATTTCCTCAGGAATCCTGCATAAAGGAAATGGAGAAAACATCTTCCTATCCCAGCAGCCCCCGGTCATCAGCACCGTCATGGGGAACGGTTTCTATCGCAGCGTCCCCTGCGGCCCGAGCTGCAGTGGCGCGGCTCGGGACATGATGCTGTTTGCCCCCGTGGCGCTGGCCAGCGGGCCCGACGGCTCCCTCTACATCGGAGACTTCAACTTCATCCGGAGGGTGCATCCGGACGGATACACGAGGACCATACTGGAACTCAAGTGAGAGTTGAGAATTTGGGCATTTTCATGTATGTACATGAAAATGTGTTTCAGTGTTTTTCTATGTTTATTAAAAAAAATTTAGCTCAGCTGACAAGGGGTTAGCTTTGCATTAGCTCTGGGCTAGCATCAGCACCACTGATCTGTTTGATCTCAGCTGAATGCTCTGAAGTTTGTCTTTTAACCAAAAGGCAGAAAATGTGAGGTTCAGACATCACAGGCCTTAATCTACCTCTTTAGGATGTGAGAGCAGCTTTTCTGTGAAACAAAGACTCTTTTTTTTTTTTTTCTGTGGATTATGATGATATCTCCTACTGTGCTGCAGGCACTACATTCCCCATTTCTGTATTTTCTCAAGCGTAAAATCTCAATGGGATTGCACAGTCATTTGTCCTGCAGAGTGCTCTTCTTATGTAACTTAACTCTCTCATTTGCTGTCATTATCGTACCTCTGACTAATATTTCTGGTTTCATGGAGACTCTATCTGATACCTCCCCGTCCCCTGGGAGGAAATGCCAAAAAGCTTCCTATTTAACTTAATATTTAATGTGAAGGAATACAGCCATCTGAATCAAACCTAATTCTGCGATATGAGAGGACTGCAGTGTCTGAATTTTTTCAGAATTTCAGTTTTATTAACTTATTTAATCTCTACTCTGCACTTTTAATATGTACTGCAAATTAGGCAAAGACAACCTGAGCAAATATAAAATTTTAACATTGAAATGATTTAACTTATTAAGAGAAAAAACTATCCAAACTAACCTGGCCCTATTTTTTTAATTTTTTAAACAGCCCTTGGGGCAATTACTTCCATCAAGTGTTTATTATGGCTGCCAATGACTCCAGAGGTGTGGAAAGGTTTGTGCTCAAGTTTGGACTTTGACTAGGCTTCCCCAAAATATTGATTTTGTTACTCTCTCTATTTATCCATTTGGTGGTAGCTCTCTGATTTGGTTAGGATCTTCATCTTGCTACGTAACCCGAAGAGCGCTTGAACTTTAAAGTCTCAACTTGATAGGATTTATAGATATATTTAATATAACACAACTTCAAATCAATTCTTCTCTCATCAGTTCACAGAATATTTACCCAAAAGTCATAGAGGTAATCAAGATATCTTTTTGGTAAATATCAGAAGCAGCTCTGTGTTTTTTGTGGTCAGCAGCGACTTCCAACTGCGATCTTTCCCGTGACGTTCATTCTTATTGCTGAATTGTGAACTCTGACCTTATCTGACACATGTAAGACCTGCAGAGCTTTAGATGTAGTTCTGCGTCGTTGGCGACATGCTGTCAATACACTCTTGCAGTAATTTATTTTGGTAAGCCTCTTCGAGACAGCCTCCCCACTGTTCCATTTTTTTCTCCATTTGCGGATAATGGCTCTCACTGTAGCTCACCAGTTCCCCAAAGAAATGGCTTTTAGACCTTTTCCAAAGTGATGAATGTCAGCCGCTTTATTTCTTATTCGTTCTTCAGTTTCTTTAGATTGGTTTGTTGGTTCTGGTTGTACTTAACTAATTTCCTGATTTTACAGCTCTGGTAATAATTAAGCCTGGGAGTGGCTGGCGACTTTGTATTAAACTTTTCAGGGGTGGGGAATTATGTTTTGACATTGGACTGGTATGGTTTGGATGGACCTTTTCTGTCCTAGATAAAGGCCAATTCCATTTGAAATCATTTAAAAACATATAAAATTGTGCCAAAACAGCAAAAACTTGTACGGGGCAAGTACGTATTTCATAGCACTGGATGTAACACTTCCAACTAAGTGTACGATCTAAAATTACTCCCAAAAAATTTACCTCAGATACCCCTATTGAAAATTCATCACCATGGTAATCATATGTATCGTCTATTCACCTTATTCCTGGGAGGCTTACTGGGGAAACGATTATGGGTCTTACTTCCGGCTCCCACTGGAAGCAGCATTATTTCATTGTAATTTGTAGGGGTTTTTTGATAGTCTATATTCATAATAGAAGTTACATCTCTCTTTTTGGTTATAATATAATATTTACAGACACTAAGTCTGCTATCGGAGAGCTGCTCAGTACAGATTATCGTAATTGTGAGTTTAATCACAGTGAGTGACAAGAACACGATCGATACGTTTTGTAACAGAATGACTGTGACTTAGCAGCGCTGCTAGCAGCTCATTTCTGTGAAGAACTGACAGTAATAAAGAGAAGAGCAGAGAAGTTGGTCAGAGATCTGAGCTCCAGGTTTGTGCCGATAGTATAAAACACCAGAACTACATAATATTAGCTTGATGTGATGTGAATTTTATTTTTCGTTTGAATTAAAAAGCGATAAAGTTTATGATCTGAGTCTTTATGATTGGGCCAGCAAAATTTATTTATAAGACAAAATCAGATATCTGGGATTATTTAGTCCATCACAACCAAAACCCCAATGTTCTCCACTGCTGAGTGTCGCTGCAGATCAGCGGAGAAATAACCACAGCTGCTGCTCTCCAGATCTTAACATGGAGAATCTCCCCACTGGACCAGAACCGAACCGAATCACACATTAACCTGTTAGAGAGCAACTTGCCACTAGAAAGTGTCGTAAGATGCCCTTGTGGAGCTCAGGTAACTGTTGTGCTGTTCATGGCTGTACAGTACTCTAATAATCAGACCACGTTTAGTTTGTGGCAGCAACGGGTGTGTTTTGAACGTGCTCCCAAAACAAAAGCAGTAGTTTTCATTGCCTACCGACAGATAAGCCAACAAAAAGAATTTGGCTAAAAATTATTAACTTGAAGAGAGAACCCAAAATGCTTTATGTGCTCATTTCATTGTGTGGACAAAAAGCCAAGGGAAGAAAACCCGCATCTGCATCCGAAGCAACTGAGTCAGTGAAGTAGCTACATATGTTAGTGCGACTTGAAGAAATGTGGCCATTTCTACAAGTTGCCATCCCGCCCCGCAATAGCTGTAGGTTGCGGTAAACTAATATTGTCACATTTAAGCTTTGTTAGCTGGTGTTTCCACATATTTTATAGCCTAAAAGCTCTGACGAAAGCCGGTTAGCGAGTTGCTAACATGTAAACAAATGGCGGATCTGGTTTGCGGCGGAAGTTGCGCCCATAAATCATTCAAAGCCTCATGGGGGCTAGGAATAAGGTGGATAGATTTGTTTAATTCCAATGCAGAAATAATTTGAAATCATTCCTTGAAAATAATGTCATCTGCAAACAAAAGGATCCTTTTCAAGTGTCATTAATGTGTCAATTAAGCAGTTTATCTCCCAATGCTAAACCTTCAGGGTCTCCATATTTAACATATTAGATCTCTGATGTTTCATCATCAACTTGTGCGAACCGTTTTTTGGTTTTTCACTGTGTTTTGCTTTTTTTGCATTGCTGTCATAACTTGTTCGTTTTTTCTTCGCATTGTAATAACGATGTTCTCTTTTCTTCTCTTAAACACCTTTCCATGGCTTATCATCAGGAACCGGGACACCAGACACAGGTGAGAACCCCTCATTAGCTCCTTATCTGTATACCTGTACAGTCAACTGCAAGCACACGTCCCGTATCAAGAGGGAAAAAAAAAAAAAATGGGAAGATGTCATAAAATGGCTCTTTGCACTTCAAACGGGTCTATTTGCTGAAAATTACGTTGAGCTGACTTTCTCCCGGGCGAACAGAAGCCGACCATCACCTCCTCATGCACTACTCCCTTTTGCGGTTGGATCTCTTAAATCCCTATTTAAAATTCCACCAGGCGATATTAAACTTGTAAACTGGAAATCAGCCAGAATGTCAAGGATTTCATTTTTAGAGGATTACTAAAAGTCTGTTCAGGGGTTGGGGAGATGTACGGCTTCGTTTGCTCCCTGAGCCGAAATAAAAGCACAAGTCTGGGAATGGCTTCACCATCATCCCTGGCCCCCGAGCTTGATGCGGCGTGTTCGACAGAAGATTAAACAGATGTTGTCTGCGTGTGTGTGGCTGTCCTCGGCTATCTTGGGTTATATTGAGCCAATCGTTTGTGTGCATGTGTGTGCGTATGTTTGTCAGTGTGCTTCTGGGTGTTTTTGTTGAGGAAGATGGTTTATCCGATTTCAAGTCGCAGAGTTCTAGTTTAAGGAACTCTATTTTCAACGTGCTAAAGTTACAGGCAACGTAAATATCACATTACTTTATGGCTTCATTTTTATTGGACGGTGTGTACATACAGCCGCTCGCAGTGTGAAAATGTAAATATCGCAATTTGGAATATAATTTCAAACCATGAAGCCTCAGCCATTGTTCCCCCATTTGGGGGTGCATCCTCCTCAGCAGGGTAGCGCTGCAGTTGCCAGAGTTTTAATTGGGAAGAATGTGAGGCCTTGCAAGAAAATAGAGGGAGTAATGAATTGTTTTGAGAGAAAGAAAAGGATTTAACCGCAAAAAACACATGGAAGTACAGTGCCTCGCAAAAATGTGCGTATTAAACTTTAAAAGTACTTGTTATTACGTAATTACAGTATAACTTATTCAATGCGCCCGGCCAGCACAGAATAAAACATACAATGGATTTGTTTGGTCGCCTCCTGATTAAGTATGGAACTTGTACTGTAATTATTATTATTATTTAGGGTTTTCTACCAGCAAAATAAACTCAGACTGGATGGAAATATAGATTTTCAACTCAGGTTCCAAAGTGAATATAGGTCTGGACTATATTCCAGTCCAGACCTATATGGACTGGAATATAGGTCCATACGGTTATGTTACTGGCTGTAACATAGCCAGTAACATAGTGTGTTACTGGCTATGTTACAGCACTGGCTGTATGTTAAGTTTTTTTTTTATCCTGCTGGAAGGTGAGCATTCTATCAACTCTACACGTTTTCAGATTTTAAAGTTTTCTTAAAGTATTGTCCAGTTGTAATCTCCATCAAACTTATCTAGTGGTGATCGGCTTTCCTTTCCTTGCTAGAACAAAAACAAACTCAAAGCATGATGCTTCTGCCACCATGTTTTACGTCGGTGATCGTATGGTCAAGACTATGTTTAGCTTTCTGCCACCAAACTTAAATTCATTTTTTCTGAACCTAGAATAAAAATAAAAACAGCAATTGTATCTTTAAAATCAAATAACAAAAATCTAAACTACCGTATTTTCCGGACTATAGAGCACACCTGATTATAAGCCGCACCCCGTACATTTGTAAAGGGAAAAACATTTTGTACACACATAAGTCACACCTGTCTATAAGCCGCATGTGCCTACATACAGACGGTACACAGAAAGAGTTTTAAAAGTTTTAGTAATATACCTTAGCTTTTCTTTCCAAATAGTGCCTGTGACGCGGCAGTAACACAGCAGCAACACGGTAGTAGCACAGCACTAACAAGGCTGGTTAAAAAACCATACCTGTAAAAGTCACTGAGACACGGCAGTAACACAGCAGCAACATGGTAGCACAGCACTAACAGGGCTGGTTAAAAAAAACATACCGGTGAGAGCCGTCTTCATCTTCCTCCTGAGCACTGAGACGTGTTATGTTACATAAAACTTGCATCTTCCTTTACACATATATTCCACCTGTCTCACTCTTACCTTTTCTGCTCGAGCGCCCCTGGTGGCCGTTAGAAAAAAAAAAAATGCATAAATAAGCCACATCTTTGTATAAGCCGCAGGGTTTAAAGCGTGTGACAAAAGTCGCGGCTTATAGTCCGGAAATTACGGTGTGTGTGTGTGTGTATGTATATATATATATATATATCTCAAGTTGTGATGATAGATGAGCGCCAATTACAACGGCTGAGTGAAATACCATCAGAAAGCCTCATTGAAAATGTGAATGCAGCATTAAGAACAATCCCTACCAACACCATAACAGAAACCAATGAGCTGATTTACAACTCAGCATC